>WNWK01018332.1:0-22500 GCA_009830355.1 Cherax destructor | reverse complement strand
CTGATGCTGTTGTTTGTATTGTTGCTGTTGTTGATGTTGTTGCTGCTGTTGTTGTTGCTGCTGTTGTTGCTGCAACTCTGGTTGTTGCTGCTGTCTTACTGTAACTTTCTGTTGTAATAGACCATAATTTTTAAAGGGGTGGAGTGGTAAGCCAGCGGAAGGCCTCGGTTAGATGACCAAAAGCTCCAACGGCGGGTCATCATCTGACTAAGACCCGCGTCAGGAAACACTTGTCCGGTGTCCTGACGAACCTTACCTAACCTTACTGTAGCTGGCTTTCTTACTGGGAATGGCTTGCTGGGGCTAGCTTTCTGGGACTGGATTACTGGGGCTGGCTTACTGGGGCTGGCTTACTGGGGCTGGATTACTGCAGCTGGCTTACTAGGGTTGGCTTACTTGGGCTGGCTTACTGGGGTTAGCTTACTGGGTCTGGCTTACTGAGGCTGGCTTACAGGAGCTGGATTACTGGGAATGGCTTGCTGGGGCTAGGCTTATTGGGCTGGCTTACTGTGACTGGCTTGCTGGGGCTGGCTTACTGGTGCTGTCTTACTGGGGCTGGATTACTGCAGCTGGCTTACTGGGCTGGTTAACTGGGGCCGGCTTACTGGGGCCGGCTTACTGGGGATGGCTTACTGGGGATAACTTACTAGGACTGGCTTACTGGGGCTGGCTTCCTGGGCTAGTTTACTAGGGATGGCTTACTAGGCTTACTAATGCTGGCTTACTGGGGCTGGCTTACTGAGGCTGGCTTACTGGGGTTGGCTTAATGGGGCTGGCTTACTGGGGCTGGCTTACTGGGGCTGGCTTACTGGGGCTGGCTTACTGGGGCTGGCTTACTAGGGCTGGCTTACTGGGGCTGGCTTACTAGGTTTTTGGATTTATTTAGAATAAAGTGCAAACTCGACATGGGTTTTGAGGTGACTTGAGAAAAGTAGACGTGGGTTATTGTGCTGCTACCATGGGTCAACCCATACACCCTGTACGTGGGTTACTATGCTGCTACCATGGGTCAACCCATACACCCTGTACGTGGGTTACTATGCTGCTACCATGGGTCAACCCATACACCCTGTACGTGGGTTACTATGATGCTACCATGGGTCAACACATACACCCTGTACGTGGGTTACTATGCTGCTACCATGGGTCAACCATACACCCCTGTACGTGGGTTACTATGCTGCTACCATGGGTCAACCCATACACCCTGTACGTGGGTTACTATGCTGCTACCATGGGTCAACCCATACACCCCTGTACGTGGGTTACTATGCTGCTACCATGGGTCAACCCATACACCCCTGTACGTGGGTTACTATGCTGCTACCATGGGTCAACCCATACACCTGCGTGGTTCTATGCTGTACCATGGTCAACCCATACACCCTGTACGTGGTTACTATGCTGCTACCATGGGTCAACCCATACACCCCTGTACGTGGGTTACTATGCTGCTACCATGGGTCAACCCATACACCCCTGTACGTGGGTTACTATGCTGCTACCATGGGTCAACCCATACACCCTGTACGTGGGTTACTATGCTGCTACCATGGGTCATCCCATACACCCCAGTACGTGGGTTACTATGCTGCTACCATGGGTTAACCCATACACCCTGTACGTGGGTTACTATGCTGCTACCATGGGTCAACCCATACACCCCAGTACGTGGGTTACTATGCTGCTACCATGGGTTAACCCATACACCGCTGTACGTGGGTTACTGTGCTGCTACCATGCGTCAGCCCCCCTGTACTTGGGTTATTGTGTGCTACCATGGGTCAACAAATACAGCAGTAGTAGTAGTTTTAATAATAGTAGTAGTAGAAGTAGTAGTAGTAGTGGTAGTAGTAAGAGCAGTAGTAGAAGTAACTCTTAGTTGGTTTGTGGTGGCAGGTTTACAGTGTTAAGGTGGACTGTTTAATACTTGAGAGGTGAAAGCCTCAGAAAAGCCACTTATGTCTTCGTAAACTGGGTTCCCTAATCACTTGACGGACGTCACTGACTCTCATTAAATGGTTGGTGGTGTTTCTCTGAGGAACACATGAGTCGTTCAAACTGTCGTTTCTGCATACACTGAGACGTATTTGTTGGGTACGTGGCGTTGCTCCTAGGTGCACGTTGTCACAACCTCCGCAAGGGATTGTGTAAACTCTTGCACTGACTGGTTCAAGGTTCTTCAGTCTGCGTTCAGGTTCTGTTTGTACTGGGTTGATAAAGTTCCTGGAGAGCGAAACGTTGCTGCAATAAATTGTTACATTAGTTGCACTTGTGTCATATTTCCTAACAAATCGTCAGTAATTCTACCAACAATATTACACCTGGACTCATGTACAAGCTGGGGGGCTGCGACCCCTTCCTCCTAACCCCATCCACAACATGGTGGGGCTGGCCCCTCCCTTCTAACCCTATCCACAATATGGTAGGGGCTGCGGCTCCTCCCTCCTAACCCCATCCACAATATGGTGGGGCCGCGACCCCTCCTTCCATCTGGCCTCGTTACCAAGACGTCATAATGATCCTAATTGCGTCAAAAAACGCAATTAAAGCTCTAATTTAGTAAGAGATTTCGCTGAGTGAACACATTTTCTCTGCCTCAAAAGATAAACGTTTCTTGCATTTTTTGTGTGTAAAAATTTCCAGCCAAAATGTTATATGTCAAAGTTATTCTTAATTACAATTGTAAAAAAAGGATAAAACTCATTAGAATTTTGAAAGCGAGACTGAGTGCGTTTAAGGTCAGTGTGTCTTCCACCAGTGGTGCAACACAACACCAGTGGAGCAACACAACACCAGTTGTGCAACACAACACCAGTGGTGAAGCACAACACCAGTGGTGCAACACAACACCAGTGGTGCAACACAACACCAGTGGTGCAACACAACACCAGTGGTGCAACACAACACCAGTGGTGCAACACAACACCAGTGGTGCCACACAGCACCAGGGGTGTTACACAGCACCACGGGTGTAACACACAACACCAGTGGTGTAAGACGCTATACCACTGGTGTTGAGTGCTACACCACTGGTGTTGAGTGTTACACCACTGGTGTTGAGTGTTACACCACTGGTGTTGTGTTACACCACTGGTGTTGTGTGTTACACCCGTGGTGCTGTGTTACACCCCTGGTGCTGTGTGGCACCACTGGTGTTGTGTTGCACCACTGGTGTTGTGCTGCACCACTGGTGTTGTGTTGCACCACTGGTGTTGTGTTGCACCACTGGTGTTGTGTTGCACCACTGGTGTTGTGTTGCACCACTGGTGTTGTGTGTTACACCCCTGGTGTTGTGTTGCACCCTGGTGTTGTGTTGCACCCCTGGTGTTCTGTGTTATACCCTCTGGTGTTATGTTGCACCACTGAGATGTAACGAGATGTAACGCTCAATACCACTGATGTTTCTTACACACACGAAGACTGGTGTTTCCGACACAGGGTATAACACCAGCAACACGGTATCAACAGGACTGGTGTGTCTGACACAGGAGATTACACCAGCAAGACAAGTGTTTCCGACACATGATGTACCGGTACAAGACTAGGGTTTCCGAGGGAGGATATGACACACATCACACACACAGACTAGTGTTTCTGAAACAACACATGACACCAATTAGACTGGTGTTTCTAACACACAATATGACTACTAAACACACTCGCTGTCTCCATGTAATGTATAAATTACCTTGACAAATCCCCCTGTGGGCGAAATGTCACATTAAGTTGTATATAGACACCTGTCTATCTAGTACCTAGTCTTCCTCTTCTCCCTTTCTTCTGCAGTGTTGTTCTTACTGTGTGTTGCGGCAGTGCTTTTGTTGTGTTACGTGAAGTGTTTATCCGAGTTCCCTGTGTGCTGTGACTGCAGTGTTAAGAACAAAAGAAAAAAGAAACACTGCAACAGGCCTACTGACGGAAATAAATGGTATAAAATACCGACACAATGGAAAATTAAACACATAAGCAGTATAATGTGATCCTTTATTGACAACGTTTCGCCCACACAGTGGGCTTTATCGAGTCACAGACAGATCTACCTGGAATGAGAGTGACATGAGTATTTATAAAATTTAGTCAGGTGGAGAATGCTGCATGTGACAGTCTTCAAAGTAGTGTGATAGTTTAAAACCTTGTGTGACTTAAAGGACCTGCAGCTCTATGTGGGATAGCGTTGAAGAAGTTTCTTGACAATAGGTTCAGCTATGTTGTAGAAGCCGTTGTTCTGGTTGAAGTTGTTGGATATGCAGATAAGTGATGATTCCAAGATTCTTCGGTATTGAGTGTTGTCTTCTCTGGCGATGAGTCTTGCGTTTCTGTAGTTGATTAAATGGTTGTGTAAATTTCGGTGTTGAACACAGGCATTCCTTGAGTCGTCAGATCTGCCTGCGTACTGGTGTTCTGAAATGCGTGTTTGGAGATCTCTGGATGTTTCACCGACGTATAATTTGCTGCAGTTATTACAAGGGATTGTGTATACCCCTGCAGTGGATTGAAGCTTGTCCTGTCTGTTACTGGTAATGTCCTTGATGGTGGTGGATGTGGAGGTAGATACTTGGAATGAGGTATTGGAAAAAATGTTGGAAACGTGTTTGGCAAAGGAGTTGGTGGGGAGGACTATGTATCTTTTCTCGGCAGTATCTTCTCTGGGTGTGTTGAAGATGTTTAATGCCCGTCGTCTACAGTCTCTAATGAAGTGATGAGGATAGTGAAGTTTAGAAAAAACTTGCTCTTGCTCTCATTCCAGGTAGATCTGTCTGTGACTCGATAAAGCCCACTGCGTGGGCGAAACGTTGTCAATAAAGAATCACATTATACTGCTTATGTTTTTAATTTTCCAGGCCTACTGACCCATGCAAGGCAGGTCCATCACTTCCCTACTTAGACCCGACCACCTGGAGTAAACAATTTCCAGGTAAACTCCAGGTAGTCAGGTCACTTCCACTTAAGGAATTAGTACGGCATCTGACCTAGTAGCACAAGCTAGTCAGGTCCAACTCACACCCACCCACACCCACTCATGAATTTATCTAACCTATGACGGTACTCGGGAGTTTGTTCCACTCATCCACAACTCTATTACCAAACCAGTGCTTTCCTATATCCTTCCTGAATCTGAACTTTTCCAACTTGAAACCATTGCTGCGAGTCCTGTCTTGGCTGGATATTTTCAGCACGCTATTTACATCCCCTTTGTTTATTAATGCTTTCCATTTATACACCTCAATCATATCTCCCCTAATTAGAGAGTGCAGATTCAGGGCCCTCAGTCTATCTTCATAGGGAAGATTTCTGATACATGGGATCAACTTTGTCATCCTCCTCTGTACGTTTTCCAGTGCATTTATATCCATTCTGTAATACAGTGACCAGAACTGTGCAGCATAATCTAAATGAGGCCTAACCAAAGATATATAGAGTTGAAGAACAACCTGAGGACTTCTATTATTTATACTTCTTGATATGAAGCCAAGGATTCTGTTAGCTTTATTGCGAACACTTGTGCACTGTTGTCTTGGTTTCAGATTACTGCTAACCAGAACTCCTAAATCCTTCTCGCAATCACAAGTATTAAGATCTACATTATTCAGTTTATATGTGGCATGGTTATTGTCCTGCCCAACATTTAGAACTTTGCATTTGTCTATATTAAACTGCATCTGCCACTTCTCCGACCACTGCATCAGTCTATTCAAATCATCCTGGAGTGCTCTAATGTCCTCATTAGAATGAATTGGACGGCCTATTTTGGTGTCATAAGCAAATTTGCTTATGTTGCTATTTATTCCTTCATCTATGTAGTTTATGTAAATTGTAAACAACAGGGGGCCCAGAACTGACCCTGTGGGACACCGCTTGAGACGTGCCCCCATTCTGATTTCTCCCCATTTATGCAAACTCTCTGCCGCCTGTTTGTCAACCATGCCTCTACCCAGGAAAAAATTCTCCTCCTATTCCGTGTGCCTTAAGTTTCCTCAATAGCCTCTGATGTGGAACTCTATCGAAAGCCTTACTGAAGTCCATATACACAATATCATATTCATTACCATGATCTACCTCCTCAAACACCTTAGTGAAAAAAGTTAGTAAATTCGTAAGACAAGAACGCCCCTTAGTAAAACCGTGTTGAGATTCATTAATCAATTTATGCCTTTCAAGATGGCTACGAATTGCCTCGGCAATTATAGATTCCATAAATTTACCAACTATGGAGGTAAGGCTTATTGGTCTATAGTTCGAAGCTAAGGACCTGTCACCTGCCTTGTAAATAGGTATTACATTTGCCCTTTTCCACTTGTCTGGCACTATGCCAGTTTGTAGTGATATATTGAAAAGATTTGCCAAAGATTTGCTAAGTTCCTCTTTACTTTACTTTAAAACTCTTGCAAACAGTTCATCAGGGTCTGGGGATTTGTTAGGTTTTAATTTCTCTATTTGTCTGAGGACCATGTCACTAATTACCCCAATCGAGCATAGTCTATTATCAGTGTTGCTCTTGTGTTGTGTTGCTGAAGTGCTTTTGTTGTGTTACGTGAACTCTGTATCTTACCACATTTATATATATATATATATATATATATATATATATATATATATATATATATATATATATATATATATATATATATATATATTCCGTATTGTATTTTGTTGTATGTTCTTGATAAATGTTCTTTGTGCAGAATTAAGGAAGATGTGATTGAAACTAGAATAAATAAAGGGGATACATGTGGTGTTCAAAATATTAATGCAAGAGAGGACTCGCAGCATTTTATTTCAAATTTAGATTTAGAAAGGAAATTGGGAAGTACTGATTAGTGAGTTAAGTTGAAGGTGGGTGGAACAAATTCCCAAATAACATCACTGAAGCAAGAATTTTGGTAAGTTTTAAAGATAGGCTGGATGGGTGAGGGTGGGTGAGGGGTGAGTGTGGGTGGGTGAGGGTGAGTGTGGGTGGGTGAGTGAGGGTGGGTGAGTGTGGGTGGATGAGGGTGGGGTGAGAGTGAGTGTAGGTGGGTGAGGGTGAGGGTGAGTGTGGGTGGGTGAAGGTGAGTGCGGGTGGGTGAGAGTGTGGGTGAATGTGGGTGGGTGTAAATTATTAGGCCTGCCTAGCATAGGCCAGTCGATGAGTTGGACACAAGTGAAACAGTCGGCCATTATAATGGTTGAAACGTTTCGCCTAAGCGGTGGGCTTCTTCAGTCAAAAACAGAAGACTTTGCATTGTTGACAACAGGAGTAGTGACGAGGTAAAGATGTAATCAGGCAGTCAGTCCCTCAACCTGGAAAAGAGTTCAGCTCCATGGTATCGAAGTATATAAATTTGTATGTGACTGAAGAAGTCTACCGCATGGGCGAAACGTTTCAACAGTAAAGATAACTACCTACTGCACATGTGTCCTACTCAACTTGTCGCAATTTTAAACCATTTTCAACATAGGCCAGTAGGCCTGTTGCAGTGTTCCTTATATTCCTTGTGTATTGTGCCTTATTATCTCCCATTATTCACAGTCTTCACATCTTTCTTATTATTACCAAGCGTAAATTCATCGATTTTTTATGTAATAATATTCCTAGAATCACTCACAATTAGGTTAAAGGACACATATGTAGCTAATACATTTCATTGTGGCAACGTTTCGCTCTCCAGGAGCTTTGTTAGGCAGATACAAATCCTCCGTGTGTCCTTGAATTGTCTGAAACAGCTTGACAAAGCTCCTGGAGAGCGAAACGTCGTCACTACAAAATAAAACTTTAGTTGCACTTGTGTCCACTTACTTAACAGAGAATTTTTAGATTAGTGGTACAGAGTAGACACAAGATGACACATGTGCAGCACCTGTGTATTACTGAATAAGACACACGTGCAGCACCTGTGTTAGAAATGTTACACATGTGTAACATTTCTATATTAATGAGACACATGTGTAACACCTGTGTATTGATGAATAAGACACATGTGTAACACCTGTGTATTGATTAATAAGACACATGTATAACTCTTGTGTATTGTTTATTAAAACACATATGTAACACTTGTGTATTGATTAATAAGACACATGTGTAACACATGAGTATTGATTATTAAAACATGTGTAACACCTGTGTATTGATTAATACGACACATGTGTAACACCTGTGCATTAATTAATAAAACAAATTTGTAACACCTGTGTATTAATTAATAAGACACATGTAACACCTGTGTATTATTTAATAAAACACATGTATAACACCTGTGCACTACTTAATAGGACATATGTGTAACACCTGTGTACCTTCACTATGAATTCTAAATTCAATATGATATTCAACTTAGTTTATAATCAGAGTAGTTATCACAGGTGCTACACATGTGTCTTATCAATACGCAGGTCCTACACATGTATCTTAACAATACACATGTGCTACACATGTCTTATCAATATACAGGTGCTACACATATCTTATTAATACACAGGTGCTACACATGGGTCTTATCAATACACAGGTGCTACACATGTGTCTTATCAATACACAGGTGCTACACATGTGTCTTATCAATACACAGGTGCTACACATGGGTCTTATCAATACACAGGTGCTACACATGGGTCTTATCAATACACAGGTGCTACACATGTGTCTTATCAATACACAAGTGCTACACATGTGTCTTTTCAATACACATGTGCTACACATGTGTCTTATCAATACACAGGTACTACACATGTCTTATCAATACACAGATGCTACACATGTGTTTTATCAATACACAAGTGCTACACATGTGTCTTATCAATACACAGGTGCTATACATGTGTCATATCGATACAAAAGTGCTATACATGTTTCTTATCAATTCACGGGAGCTACACATGTGTCTTATCAATTCACAGGTGCTACACATGTGTCTTTTCAATACACAAGTGCTACACACGTGTTTTATCAATACACAGGTGCTACCCATGTGTCTTATCAATACACAAGTGCTACACATGTCTTATCAATACACAAGTGCTACACATGTGTCTTATCAATTCACAGGAGCTACACATGTCTTATCAATTCACAGGTGCTACACATATGTCTTATCAACACACAAGTGCTACGCATGTTTTTTATCAATGCACAAGTGTTACACATGTGTTATCAATTCACAAGCGCTACACATGTGTCTTATCAATACATAGGTGCTACACATGTGTCTTATCAATACACAGGTGCTGCACATGTCTTATCAATACACCGGTATTACACATGTGCTTTATCAATGCACAGGTGCTACACGTGTCTCATTTATCACAACACAGGTGTTACAAATGTGTCTTATTTATCAATACACAGGTGCTACACAACACAAGTGTCTTATTTATCAATACAAAGGTGCTACACATGTGTCTTAATTATCAATACACAGGTACTACACATGTGTCTTATTTATCAAAACTCAGGTGCTACACATGTGTCTTATTTAACAATACACTGGTGCTACAAATGTGTCTTATTTATCAATACACTTCGATGTTTAACTAACAAAAGTAATGACACAATGCAATGGTTTACACAGTGTTAGTAGAGGGGTTTACCACAGTATTGTTACATTGGTTTACCACAGTATTATTACATTGGTTTACCACAGTATTGTTACATTGGTTTACCACAGTATTGTTACAGTGGCTTACCACAGTATTATTACAGTGTTTTACCGCAGTATTATTACAGTGGTTTACCTCAGTATTAATACAGTGGTTTTCCATAGTATTATTACAGTGGTTTACCGCAGTACTATTACAGTGGTTTACCACAGTATTATTACAGTGCTTTACCACAGTATATTATATAACTGAACGTGTTTTCTTTCTCTGGTTTGATGAACCATCCTGGCTGGTAGACTACCTGGTGAACTAGCCTGGCTGGTAGACTACCTGGTGAACCAGCCTGGCTGGTAGACTACCTGGTGAACTAGCCTGGCTGGTAGACTACCTGGTGAACCAGCCTGGCTGGTAGACTACCTGGTGAACCAGCCTGGCTGGTAGACACCTAGTGAACTAGCCTCGCTGGTAGATCCTTGAACCAGCCTGGCTGGTAGACTACCTGGTGAACCAGCCTGGCTGGTAGACTACCTAGTGAACTAGCCTCGCTGGTAGACTACCTGGTGAACCAGCCTGGCTGGTAGACTACCTGGTGAACTAGCCTGGCTGGTAGACTACCTAGTGAACCAGCCTGGCTGGTAGACTACCTAGTGAACTAGCCTGGCTGGTAGACTACCTAGTGAACCATCCTGGCTGGTAGACTACCTGGTGAACTAGCCTGGCTGGTAGACTACCTGGTGAACCAGCCTGGCTGGTAGACTACCTGGTGAACTAGCCTGGCCGGTAGACTACCTAGTGAACCAGCCTGGCTGGTAGACTACCTAGTGAACTAGCCTGGCTGGTAGACTACCTAGTGAACCATCCTGGCTGGTAGACTACCTGGTGAACTAGCCTGGCTGGTAGACTACCTGGTGAACTAGCCTGGCTGGTAGACTACCTAGTGAACCAGCCTGGCTGGTAGACTACATGGTGAACTAGCCTTGCTGGTAGACTACCTAGTGAACCAGCCTGGTTGGTAGACTACCTAGTGAACCATCCTGGCTGGTAGACTACCTAGCGAACCATCCTGGCTGGTAGACTACCTGGTGAACTAGCCTGGCCGGTAGACTACCTAGTGAACCAGCCTGGCTGGTAGACTACCTGGTGAACTAGCCTGGCTGGTAGACTACCTGGTGAACTAGCCTGGCCGGTAGACTACCTAGTGAACCAGCCTGGCTGGTAGACTACCTAGTGAACCATCATGGCTGGTAGACTACCTAGTGAACCATCATGGCTGGTAGACTACCTAGTGAACCAGCCTGGCTGGTAGACTACCTGGTGAACTAGCCTGGCCGGTAGACTACCTAGTGAACCAGCCTGGCTGGTAGACAACCTAGTGAACCATCCTGGCTGGTAGACTACCTGGTGAACTAGCTTGGCTGGTAGACTACCTAGTGAACTAGCTTGGCTGGTAGACTACCTAGTGAACCATCCTGGCTGGTAGACTACCTGGTGAACCAGCCTGGCTGGTAGACTACCTGGTGAACTAGCCTGGCCGGTAGACTACCTAGTGAACCAGCCTGGCCGGTAGACTACCTAGTGAACCATCCTGGCTGGTAGACTACCTAGTGAACCATCCTGGCTGGTAGACTACCTAGTGAACAAGCCTGGCTGGTAGACTACCTGGTGAACTAGCCTGGCCGGTAGACTACCTAGTGAACCATCCTGGCTGGTAGACTACCTGGTGAACTAGCCTGGCTGGTAGACTACCTAGTGAACCAGCCTGGCTGGTAGACTTCCTGTGAACTAGCCTGGCCGGTAGACTACCTAGTGAACCAGCCTGGCCGGTAGACTACCTGGTGAACTAGCCTGGCCGGTAGACTACCTAGTGAACCAGCCTGGCTGGTAGACTACCTGGTGAACTAGCCTGGCTGGTAGACTACCTAGTGAACCAGCCTGGCTGGTAGACTACCTGGTGAACTAGCCTGGCCGGTAGACTACCTAGTGAACCATCCTGGCTGGTAGACTACCTGGTGAACTAGCCTGGCTGGTAGACTACCTAGTGAACCAGCCTGGCTGGTAGACTACCTAGTGAACCAGCCTGGCTGGTAGACTACCTGTGAACCATCCTGGCTGGTAGACTTGACCAGTGACCATCCTGCTGGTAGACTACCTAGTGAACCATCCTGGCTGGTAGACTACCTAGTGAACCAGCCTGGCAGGTAGACTACCTGCTGAACCATCCTGGCTGGTAGACTACCTGGTGAACCAGCCTGGCTGGTAGACTACCTAGTGAACCATCCTGGCTGGTAGACTACCTAGTGAACCAGCCTGGCTGGTAGACTACATGGTGATATAGCCTGGCTGGTAGACTACCTAGTGAACCATCCTGGCTGGTAGACTACCTGGTGAACCAGCCTGGCTGGTAGACTACCTAGTAAACCATCCTGGCTGGTAGACTACCTAGTGAACCAGCCTGGCTGGTAGACTACCTGGTGAACTAGCCTGGCTGGTAGACTACCTGAGTGAACTAGCCTGGCTGGTAGACTACCTGGTGAACTAGCCTGGCTGGTAGACTACCTGGTGAACCAGCCTGGCTGGTAGACTACCTAGTCAACTATCCTGGCTGGTAGACTACCTAATGAACCAGCCTGGCTGGTAGACTACCTGGTGAACCAGCCTGGCTGGTAGAATACCTGGTGAACCATCCTGGCTGGTAGACTACCTAGTGAACTAGCCTGGCCGGTAGACTACCTGGTGAACCATCCTGGCTGGTAGACTACCTGGTGAACTAGCCTGGCCGGTAGACTACCTAGAGAACTATCCTGGCTGGTAGACTACCTAGTGAACCAGCCTGGCTGGTAGACTACCTGGTGAACCATCCTGGCTGGTAGACTACCTAGTGAACTAGCCTGGCTGGTAGACTACCTGGTGAACCATCCTGGCTGGTAGACTACCTGGTGAACTAGCCTGGCCGGTAGACTACCTAGTGAACCAGCCTGGCTGGTAGACTACCTGGTGAACTAGCCTGGCCGGTAGACTACCTAGTGAACCAGCCTGGCTGGTAGACTACCTGGTGAACTAGCCTGGCCGGTAGACTACCTAGTGAACCAGCCTGGCTGGTAGACTACCTGGTGAACTAGCCTGGCCGGTAGACTACCTAGTGAACCAGCCTGGCTGGTAGACTACCTGGTGAACTAGCCTGGCTGGTAGACTACCTAGTGAACCATCCTGGCTGGTAGACTACCTGGTGAACTAGCCTGGCTGGTAGACTATCTAGTGAACCAGCCTGGCTGGTAGACTACCTAGTGAACCAGCCTGGCTGGTAGACTACCTAGCGAACCATCCTGGCTGGTAGACTACCTAGTGAACCATCCTGGCTGGTAGACTACCTAGTAAACCATCCTGGCTGGTAGACTACCTAGTGAACCAGCCTGGCAGGTAGACTACCTGGTGAACCATCCTGGCTGGTAGACTACCTAGTGAACCAGCCTGGCTGGTAGACTACCTGGTGAACTAGCCTGGCTGGTAGACTACCTAGTGAACCATCCTGGCTGGTAGACTACCTGGTGAACCAGCCTGGCTGGTAGACTACCTAGTGAACCATCCTGGCTGGTAGACTACCTAGTGAACGAGCCTGGCTGGTAGACTACCTGGTGAACTAGCCTGGCTGGTAGACTACCTAGTGAACAATCCTGGCTGGTAGACTACCTGGTGAACCAGCCTGGCTGGTAGACTACCTAGTGAACCATCCTGGCTGGTAGACTACCTAGTGAACCAGCCTGGCTGGTAGACTACCTGGTGAACTAGCCTGGCTGGTAGACTACCTGGTGAACTAGCCTGGCTGGTAGACTACCTGGTGAACTAGCCTGGCTGGTAGACTACCTGGTGAACCAGCCTGGCTGGTAGACTACCTAGTGAACTATCCTGGCTGGTAGACTACCTAGTGAACCAGCCTGGCTGGTAGACTACCTGGTGAACTAGCCTGGCTGGTAGACTACCTGGTGAACTAGCCTGGCTGGTAGACTACCTGGTGAACTAGCCTGGCTGGTAGACTACCTGGTGAACTAGCCTGGCTGGTAGACTACCTGGTGAACTAGCCTGGGTGGTAGACTACCTAGTGAACCAGCCTGGCTGGTATACTACCTAGTGAACCAGCCTGGCTGGTAGACTACCTGGTGAACCAGCCTGGTTTTGGACTACCTGGACTGGTAGAGTGATAGTGTGACCAAAATAACGAAATTTTGGTGAATCATATTAAATATTTGTAAGTAAATTTTAATACATCAAGTTTTTAAATGGCCACAGAAAACAATATGAAGATTAATGAAGACAAATTTCAATTACTCTGCTGTGGAAAACTCGACGAAATAAAAACTGTATTGGATTATAAAACAAGTTCCAAAAAGACAATAGAGCGAGAAACTAATGTGAAGGACCTGGGAGTGATAATGTCAGAGGATCTCATTTTCAAAGCTCACAACAATGTATCTATCTACCGCATCTGCTAGGAAAATGAGAGGATGGATAATGAGAACCTTCAAAACTAGGGACGCCAAGCCCATGATGATCCTCTTCAAACAGTGGCTGTATTTTCCGGGATTATTATTACGATGTGGCTATGTTTTCCTGGATTACTATTAGGATGTGGCTTTATTTTCCTGGATTAATATTAGGATATGGCTTTTTTTTCCTGGATTAAAATTAGGATGTGGCTTTATTTTCCTGGATCAATATTATGATGTGGCTGTATTTTCCTGGATCAATATTTAGATGAATTGATGGATTCTTTTCCGACACTGTCGTAGTCGGGAAATTGGAATTGCTGGAACCAGTTTCAGTAATATAGCAGACCCTCCATTTTCGGGAGAGTCTGCCGAAGATCTCCTTGATTCCTTGCCTGACACTGTGCTGTTCCCTGCTGCTTCCAGCATTATTGCTGTTTGGTGAATGGAAGGTTCGATTCCCTGCGAGAGTAGAAACATTGGTCGTGTTTCCTTACACTGATTGTCTATGTTCACCCATCAGTAAAATGGGTACCTGGGTTAGTCGACTGGTGTGGGTAGCATCCTGGCGTAAAACTGACCTAATTTGCCCGAAATGCTCTGCATAACAAGCAGCTTTCTTTATAGTAGTATGTCAATGATGTCAGCTATGGTCTGTATACCTTGTACATGTACTGGTAGTAAATAAAGATATTATTATTATTATTATTATTATTATTATTATTATTATTATTATTGATGTTGTTCTAGCAAGCTGTTTGATTCCCTCGATGGTCCAGAAGTTAGCTCATCTAGATACCTGTTGCTAGCAGTCATATTCTAAGTCAAGTCAATCTGAGCACATACTGAGTACTTACACGAGCACATTTGCATCATTACTCTTACACTTACGAGTACATATCATCATAGTAACGTAACAGACGGTACATATTAAGAGTAGTACAGTATTTTGTCAAATATGCCCATAGCACCATATGATTATATGTACAGAATAACTATGATATACTAGTATACTAAGTTTTACTCCAAGAGTTGTGTAGAGCTTACCTCCGTAATTATTCAAGTTAGATTAACTGTAATTATTACCACCTAGACACCTTTGTTATTCGGCAGGTTGGTATTCATCAGTTATAATCCAAAAGCGCTATTGAGAAGCCACATAATTTACGGGAAAACTAAACTAGGATATACTCTGACAAACTGTTACAGAACCAGAAACAAGCTAGATCTATAAGTTGACCTTCTAGTATACTCTCTAGATATCTTAGATGTCTCATTTTGTACTGACTAACACACAGGTACTTACTGCTAGGTGATAAGCACCCAGGTACCTACTTACTGCTAGGTGACTAACACCTAGGTACCTAGTTACTGCTAGGTGACTAACACACAGGTTCCCGCATGTTCTAGGTGACTAACGCCCAGAAACCTACTTACTGCTAGGTGAATAACACATAGATACCAACTTACTGCTAGGTGACTAACTCCAGGTACATACTGCTATGTGATTAACACCCAGGTACCTACTTACTGCTAGGTGACTAACACTCAGGTACCTAATTACTGCTAGGTGTTTAATACCCAGGTACCTAATAACTGCTAGGTGACTAAAACCCAGATACCTACTTACTGCTAAGTGACTAACACCCAGGTACCTACTTAGTGCTAGGTGACTAACCCTAGGTTCCTACTTACTGATAGGTGACTAACACCCAGGTGGCTACTTACTGCTAGGTGACTAACACACGGATAGCTACTTAGTGCTAGGTGACTAACTCCCAGGTACCTACTTACTGCTAGGTGACTAACACCCAGGTGGCTACTTACTGCTAGACGACTAACACCCAGGTACCTACTTACTGCTAGGTGACTAACACACAGATACCTACTTGTCCTGCCCAGATAACACTTGTGCAGTCAGTGTTTCTGGGAAATTTTTTATCCTGACTCCACAAACTGTTTTATTATAGTGATAAATCATCAATGTCTCATCTCAGTTATTCCATCCATCATTCAACCAGATAGTTGGGCTGAGTTGAATGTCAGTCAACCCACGAAGGTCTTAAGGCGGCTTGTCGCCTGTACACCACCAGTTAACATAATTTAATACCTAATCTAGTGATTAGAGTATACTCTCAGTGTATATACACTGAGAGTATACTACTTTTCCTATCTGGTGGACTAACACATTGGAGAGCCGATTTAGAAAACATTCTCTCATTTATTATGCAAAAATGTTCAGAATGACCTAGGACAATTTTCCTGCTGAAATTCTTCCTGATTTTCTTTGATGTCTTGATGGTTGGTTTAAAACTGTTTTTTTACGAGAAACACAAGACTCAAATACTGTTACTCGACACAGGTCATATTCGTTACGACTCAGGCAAGAAAGTCAACCAGTGACGTAACGACAATCAATAACCCACAGAACTCAGTGACGTACTTTGTGTAATCCAAGAACTCCGTGAAGCATAGTGAACTAAACAGTGAATTGACTCACCTCTGAACTAAACAGTGAATTGACTCACCTCTGAACTAAACAGTGAATTGACTCACCTCTGAACTAAACAGTGAATTGACTCACCTCTGAACAAAAAACAGTGAATTGACTCACCTCTGAACTAAACAGTGAATTGACTCACCTCTGAACTAAACAGTGAATTGACTCACCTCTGAACTAAACAGTGAATTGACTCACCTGATGTAAGCACTGGCTCCAAATTCTCATTATTATTATTATTATAATTATTATTATTATTATTTACAATATTATTATTTACATTATTATTAATAATTTTAGGTTTTATTATTATTATTGTTATCGTTATATTATTATTATTATTATTATTATTATTATTATTACACAGTTGAACAAAAAAAATTCGTTGTCAAAGACATTTGAAGATATTTCGGTGTATCTTGGCGTTGCTGAATTTTGAAAATGTCAATAGGTTTTTGAAGTTGGCTCTAATTTGTGAGATACTACATACCTATCCTCAATTAACAGGGAACTTAGCCATAACGCCTGTATATGTATATGTTGTGACTATATGTATATACAGATAGTCTTAATAAAGATTAGAATTTTATTTTTAAATTATTTAATATTTACAGAAAGTAGTTGTATCAACAACGACCACCTGACGATATTGTAACAACATTTTAAATAAGTACGGCTGATGTAACTGGACTCTGTGCCATCACTATTGAAACAGTATACGCAAGTTACGCGCTAGCGGTGGTAGCGGTACATAACTAACGGAGGTAGTATAGATCAGTACATTTTTTTGTTAATAAATACTTAAGATTGTTTTTGTTAGTTATAAAACTCTTGTTTAAAATGGCCGAGCGACAGAAAAGTACAAAACGGAAATACGAAGATGAAAAAGGGCAAGTTTAACCAACAATGGCAGGACGATTTTGATTTTACGTTAAGGGTGAAAAGGTTCTGTGGCTTATCTGTCATACAACCAACAGACACTTTAAAGCCAGTAATTTAAACCGTCACAATGAATGTTACCATAAAAAATTGCATCTGAATTTCCTCCTGAATCAGAACCGGAAAAAAATAAGATGAAATTTTTAACATCTAATTTAGGCTCTCAAAATAACATTTTTTCCCCTCTGTGAGCAAAGTGATTCGGCTAGTGAAGGTAGTTTTGTTATAGCTTGGAATATTGCTAGGAGTAAACTCCCTTTATAGTCGTGGAGAATTTATAGAAAAGAATATTAGTGATTTAATTGCAATTCTCGCTCCAGAAAACTTAAACAGGCAAGAGAACAAATTACTATATACAGCCTCGCTACTGAGACGCATTTCTGAAATTAGTTCTACGATCATATGTTCACTGTAGAGTGATCTGAAAGCTACGTTGCTTTCAGCTTAGCATTGGGTGAATCTACAGACAGTCAAGATATCACTAGCTAGCCATATTTGTTCGCTATGTTGCAAGCGGTGGAAATATATAAGAAGAATTCTTAGACCTGATAAGCATAAAGGAAACCACAAAAGGTTTTGATATCAAAAATGTACTAAGAAAGCTTTATTTAATGCTCAACTATCATTGCATAAACTTGTTAGCATTGCAACAGACGGAGCACCAGCTGTGGTAGGTCAAAATACTGACCTAGTTGGGCAATTGACACATGATCTCAACTGTCCTGAATGCTCCCTTTATCCACTGTATCATTCACTTTGCGCATTTAGTTAGTAAACTCTTCAGGCTCAACAATGTCATAAATTACATTTTAGAAATTGTGAATTTCATTCGGATAAATGCAAAAACACACCGTGAATTTAGAAATTTTATTCAGGAGCTGAAGCTTGAAGACAAGCCAAGTGAACTTTCATTCTACTGTATTATAAGATGACTGGCAACTACCAGTCTTTTGAATAAGTTTTTTTTTTTTTAACCAATCATTACTTTCATGAAAGACAAGAAAAAGAAATACCCACAACTAGAAGATCACGAATTGATACAGGATCTGATTTTCTATACAGATGTAGTAATGCAACATCTGCAATATTTATATCTGGCACTTCAAGGAAGGAACAAAGTTATTACACAACTTGGCCATTCAGTTTTCAGTTTTCATAATAAAATAAACCTTTTTCAAAGAAATCTGTCAACAAAGAAATCTGTCAACAAAGAAATCTGACCATTTTCCAAAGCTTATATTAAGTATAACTGTTTTTCCCTGAAACAATACGAAGGCAACTTAGAAACACTTTATAATGGTTTTGAAAACAGGTTTGAGAAACTAAAAGTTAAAGCAAAGTTTTGAATTTCTTGTGAATCCTATAGTGATTGATGTCATCAACGATGGATGTTCCGTTGTTGCAACTTTAGTGATTGATGTCATCAACGATGGATGTTCCGTTGTTGCAACTTTAGTGATTGATGTCATCAACAATGGATGACCCGTTGTTGCAACTTTAGTGACTGATGTCATCAACGATGGATGACCCGTGTTGCAATCCTTTAGTGATTGATGTCATCAACGATGGATGACCCGTTGTTGCAACTCAGTGATTGTTGTCATCAACGATGGATGTCCTGTTGTTGCACCTTTTGCCTGGGATGTTGCTTTCAATAGAAACAGAGCTTATTGTTTCAGGAAGATGTGTAAAAATTTACTCAATGATACATGCAAGAAAACGTATAAACAATGACACATAAAGAAAAGGCAGTAATACACGCAAGTATACACAATCATACACGCAAGAATACGACAAAAATGAGATAGACAAGAACACACAGAAGTATTAATACATGCAAGAACACAGACAGTGATACATGCACGCACACATAAATGTAATGAGACACTCGCCTCCCTGCACACTCCAAGACACAGGTATTACGCCTAACAAGAGACTGTAATTGGGAGTAATTATCTCAAAACTGTCTTCTTACACACACCATTACAATTATCTTGTCTTCCCACTTTCTTCTAGACAAATGTGCATATACATCTGTGTATCTGTATACATATATATATATATATATATATATATATATATATATATATATATATATATATATATATATATATATATATATATATATATATATATATATATATATATTATATACATGGTTTTGTTGGTGTCGAGAGAAAGACTGAGGGTGAGGGAACAGAGAGGACGAGACCTCAGCCCACAAAACTTCGACAGAAGACAAACATGGAAGAAGCTTAAAGGGAATTCTCAGGATCATGTTTGTGGTTGTGGTGGTAGTTGTGGTTGTGATGGTAGTTGTGGTTGTGGTGGTAGTTGTGGTTGTGGTGGTAGTTGTGGTTGTGGTGGTAGTTGTGGTTGTGGTGGTAGTTGTGGTTGTGGTGGTAGTTGTGGTTGTGGTGGTAGTTGTGGTGGTAGTTGTGGTTGTGATGGTAGTTGTGGTGGTAGTTGTGGAAGTGGTAGCATGATGCATGGTGGTGGTTGTGGCGGTTGTGGTGGTAGGGGAGACGTGGTGTGGAGGGGTTTTGAAGGGAAGCTCCAATTCCTAGGATCAAGAGCCCTTCACCAGCCCCCCTGGGCATTTCGCTGACGGGCACGGGACCTTCTACACGAACATCTGATTTCGCTTTGGCAGCTTTCATGCTGGGCACTAGGTGTAGCTGGTGCCAGGAAGGTGACTCTCTCTCTCTCTCTCTCTCTCTCTCTCTCTCTCTCTTTTCTCTGTATTGACGTATTAAGCTTAAACGTAAACACTGAAGCATTTAAAGAAAGTTCCTCACTCAGTATCAAGCTTCGTCAGATACAGGTCCTCAGCTAAGTCAATTTTTCTTAATAATCTTCAAGAGACACCGTGTGTCTGGACGCTTGGGGATGAGGGGGGACAAAACTTTGCCTCGTAGAAAATAGCCGACGTTTCGAAAATTAGAGTGAAACGTTGCAGCTGTCTGTGTGTAATTGTTTTCAGGGCCATGCGGAGTGAGATTCACTCTGGAGGTATACATTCTATGCATCCTATACATCCTATACATACCATACATCCTATGGGCCTTCAAATTAGTGTATGTCTTGTACAGTATTTTCTTGTATTTGTAAGTTACTCTCTGATACTGTAAGCGCAACACAGCCTTTCAAAGTAATTTTTTTTAATTACTTTGAAAAATACTCTGAAGAATTATTTAAAAAGAAGAATAATATTTTGAAAGATACTTTGAACAAATGCTTAGAAAAAAATAGTTGATTTATGAAAAAAAAATACCTCGAAAAATAGTTAGGAAAACACAGTGAAAAAACTTTGAAAAATGCTTTTAAAAACTTTGAAAGCTACTTTGAAAAATACTTTGAAAATTCTTTGAAACGTACTTCTAAAAAAAATAAAAAAATAACTGAAAAAAATTAAAAATCTTTGAAAAAAATACTTTGAAAGTATTTTTGAAAGTCCTTTCAAACATAATTTGAAAAATACTTTGAAAAAATGCTTTGAAAAATATCCGTTTGCAAGAACTGAATTTTAAATTCACGCAGTAAATACACAAGTGACCTACTACCATACAACGGAGTTAATTAAACCTCTGGAGTGTCGCAGGTCAAAGGTGACAGATCAAGAAACAAGGACCTGTGCTGGGGACCGACCCCCCAGAAGTGTTTAAAGTGAAATATACGACTGAACCGGTGTGTTATTACGTCGAAGTCGTAATTTGTGTAATAACTGAGAATTCCTAAATCGTGTGAGCTATGCGTTGTTTCTGGACGACCTCTTGCTGTTTCTGGACGACCTCTAGTTATTTATGGACGACCTCTCGCTGTCAATATAGCTGAATCATTATAAAAATTATTATTATAATTATTATTATTATTATTACGGATTTAGCTCTTCGCTACCATCATAAAGTTAATTACTATACATAACATACCCCCAGTACTATACATAACATACCCCAGTACTATACATAACATACCCCCAGTACTATACATAACATACCCGCAGAACTATACATAACATACAACCCAGGACTATACATAACATACCCCCAGTACTATACATAACATACCCCAGATATACATAACATACCCTGTACTATACATAACATACCCCAGTACTATACATAACATACCCCTGTACTATACATAACATACCCCCAGTACTATACATAACATACCCCAGTACTATAATAACATACCCCAGTACATACATAACATACCCCAGTACTATACAAACATACCCCAGTACTATACATAACATACCCCCCGTACTATACATAATACCCCCCAGAACTATACATAACATACCCCAGTACTATACAAAAATACCCCAGTACTATACATAACATACCCCTGTACTATACATACAACCCCCCAGAACTATACATAACATACCACCAGAACTATACATAACATACCCCCAGTACTATGCATAACATCCCCTGTATATACATAGCATACCCCCAGGACTATACATAACATACCCCCGTACTATACATAGCATACCCCCAGGACTATACATAACATACCCCGTACTATACATAGCATACCCCAGGACTATACATAACATACCCTCACACAGTATTACATCTCCACTGTCAATATTAATATTCCATCAATCAATATTTGACATTCACTTTAGTAATGTGTAAGACTGAATGTTTTCCCGCAGAATATTTGGTGAATATCATTCTGACATTTTCATGACATTCGTTTGGAGCCAATTTGCCCTGCTATCGAACCGGTGTATTTGTGTATAAGTGTATTTATATACATGGTACAGCTGTATGTGTGGTGGCCCTTATGGTGTTTGCTGCTCAGGTCCCCAATAGTTGTGTCGTTTAACGTGATTGACAAGAATGTCGACGTGTGTGTGTGTGTGTGTGTGTGTGTGTGGTGGTTGGGTGTGTGTGGTTCTGTGTGATTCATTAATGTCTTCATAGTATATATATATATATATATATATATATATATATATATATATATATATATATATATATATAT
>WNWK01018331.1:0-40212 GCA_009830355.1 Cherax destructor | reverse complement strand
GGGAAGACAATTACGTTTCTGTAATTACTGCCGAAGACCAGGACATTTGGAAAACCAGTGTAGAAAGAAGAACGAGCATAACTACGAAAATCCCAGGAGGTACCCTACTCAAGTGATCTCTTCTCAGGTCCAAACTAAAGCTCAGCCTGTAGGGACGAACTCAAAATCCTCCCATCCAGAGACACCACGGACGATATGACTACATTCCGAAGAACATCCAGAAACTACGGTACGCGAGGCCATGGAACCTTACCTTGCTACAGGAACAGTGGACCTCGATGAAAAAGGTTAGTAAATGTCACTACTTTTCAAGACACCGGGAGTTATCTGTCTTTATTAAGGACAGATGTATTACCCTAAATGAAAACTCTGACACCAAAATGGAAGTTTTATTAGAGTCTTATGGTGGTGCCTTAATTAAAGTACCACTGCATAGAGTGTTTTGGAAATCCCCGACTATGTGGGTTGGATAACTGTTGGAATATCTAGTAAAGAATTTCCCATTTAGGGTGTTGGACTATTGATCGGAAATGATGTATACCACCAAGGGATTTGTAAAGAACCGTTGGTGATAAATAACCACTCTGAAGCCCATTATGCTTTAGAAGCATCAACCGAAGGTCTGGCATTATTTCCTCTAAACATTATTACTCGTGCCATGTCTCGCTCTGCTGGTTGTGAGGAACCCTCAGAAAATAAAGACCTGGGCTTGGATTTAATATTTAGTAATGCAATCCAAACTGGAACCTTTAAACCTAGTCAAGCCATGATTAACCCCGAGTGTTCCGCAGGAAAAGCTCTCGGAAAAACTGATCTGATTCAGTCTCAAACTTCACTGTAAGAGTATAGCAGTTTCTGAGGAACAAGCCAAACTATTAGAAAACTGTTATTATTACAAGGATGGCATCCTTATGAAGAAAGAGACAAGTAATGGTTCCAAGAACCCCAAGAGTTTAGTAGTGTTGCCTACTTCTTTCCCAGATACCACTCTTGAGTTTTCTCATAATAGTCCTCTAGGTGGACATCTTGGGATAAGGAAAACTTTAGGAAAAATCGTAAAACATTTTTATTGGCTTAAGATGAGGGAAAAGGTGAGGACATATCTTAAAGAAAGTCATATTTGCCAAAAGGCAGGTAAGCCTGCTCATAAACCACCCCCGGCCCCCGTAATCCCTATTCCTGCACAAGGAGAACCCTTCTCTCGTCTAATTATTGATTGTGTGGGACCCCTGCCTAAAACCCGTCAGGGAAATCAATATCTGTTTACTATTATGGATTCTAGTACCAGATATCCCGAAGCCATTCCTGTTAGGAAAATTACTTCTCGGGTAATTGTTCGTTCCCTATTAAAGTTTTTTTCTCAAGTGGGAATCCTCAGAGAAATTCAGTCAGACCAAGGAACGAACTTTACTTCTAAAACATTCAGAGAAGCAATGTCCCACTTAGGTATAGAATCTTTATTGTCCACGAGTTATCATCCTCAATCCCAAAGAGCTCTGGAACGTTTTCACCAGACTTTAAAATCTATGCTAAGAGCATATTGTGAACAATTTTCCCAAGACTGGGACGAGGGGATACCTATATTATTATTCGCTTTACGAAATAGTGAGCAAGAGAGTACGGGCTTCACCCCAATCGAACTTATATACGGGCACCAAGTTAGAGGCCAGACGGAATCTTCAATAAGATCATCACCTATTCTGATGCAAGAACGACTGTCTGAAGCTGGAAATTATCCGCAGAAAATTTGGCTACGGCTCAAAGAAAATGAAACTTTGGTACGACCAACGAGCGAAACCCCGCTCTTTCGAACCCAAAGATTTAGTGATGGCTCAGAGCTTAGTTCCCGGCCATGATCTCTTACCTTGTTACCAAGGTGCTTACGAGGTTGTGAGTAAAGAAAATGATGTAAATTATGTAGTGAAGATACCTGGAAAACGGAACAGACTGTTCCACATAAATCAACTGAAATCCTATCATTCCAAAACACTACCAGCGACATCCATCACTACCCTATCAACCATTGGAGAAAATAACTCAGAAGGAGTCAAAAGAGCTGACGCTCACCTTAAAAATTCTAAAACTCTACATAGTCTTGATAAACTTCTTAGCAATTTGGAAGATTCTAAAAGGTCTGAAATAAGTAACCTCATAGTCAATTATAAAAGCTTATTTGGAGTTGTGCCAAAAACTTGCACTCTGGGATATCACGAAGTCGAGCTCCTCGACTCTCGTCCAATCAAACAACCACCTTATAGAGTGAGTCCAGCTAAACATCAGTTGTTGAAGCAAGAAGTTGAGTTTCTGCTTGAACATGGCCTTGTGGAACGAAGTAAGAGTCCTTGGGCGTCTCCTTGTTTGTTAGTTCCCAACCCAGATGTTACATTCCGTATGTGTACGGACTATCGTAAGCTTACCTTTGTCACAGTACTGGATGGATACCCTCTTCCTCGAATAGACGACCTGATAGATATTGTCTTCAACTCTACATTCGTGAGTCGACTTGATTTACTGAGAGGATACAAGTCCCTCTTGCTCCAAAAGACAAAGACAAAACAGCCTTTGCCATTAAAGATGGTTTGTTCAATTACCGTGTCATGCCCTTCGGGTTGTGTAACGCAGCTTCGACTTTCCAAAGACTTATGAACCAGCTAACCCAACCTTTGGAAGGAGTCGAGGCATATTTTGATGATTTAGTAGTATTCAGCGACTCCTGGGAAGAACACCTTATTCGCCTAGAAGCTTTATTCAGATCACTAGAAAGCTTTAATTTTACTGTAAATTTGGCAAAGTGTGCATTTGGAGAATCCACAATTAAATATCTAGGTTTTCAAATAGGACAAGGAAAAATGGTTCCTATTAACATTAAAGTAAAAGCCATCGCAGACTTCCCTATTCCCACTGATAGAAAATGAGTGCAACGATTTGTAGGGATGATTAGTTATTACAGAAGGTTTTGCCCTAACTTTGCTCAATTAGCAGCTCCTTTGACTGATTTTTTTTTTATTTATTTAAAACTTGATGTACGATTTACATATATTTTTAAATATCTATGAACAATTAACAAAGAATGAAAGCACAAGTTGTCTACAATGGTACCATACAAAATACAGAATACTTCCACAGACAAAATGAAGCAAATATGACAAACAATAGAATTACTTGAAACTCATACATACTCTGCCTAACTCTTAACCTTACTCCTAACTCACAGCTCACAGACTAAAACTCCATCCACCACCCTCGGTGTTCTTTATTATAGAACCCCTCCCAACTTATATTACATTTATAACTATTACCTTTGTACATATACAGTAAACGCTATAATATACACAACTTTTTTATCATTATGACATGAAAGGAGATAACAATATGATATATTAGCGCTAATAAGGTTAGCGTAAGTATACGGCATCGTATAAACACATTGTGTAAATATTTGTAAACTAGGAAACATCTTCATACCAGTGTTGAATGGACTAAAATTCATCACTTTATGACAATGAAACTTACATAATCATAATGTTGGCAATCTACTTGAGGGGCAGCCAACACTGGCTCAATCTGGAGAAACCCTACCGCTTGTTGCTTCTGTTTGGCATGTCTTAGTATGTCTCATGCCAACCAGCACCCAAAGGACCTACATACTCATTCATCCCCTCTGTAAAGAACCCTGGTTTTACGAAAGTTAAGCCCGTTTCCCTTCACGGAATTAGACTTAGTAATGACTGTACAGTGAAGTCTTGGTAATCGACCGGAAACTCGACCGCCCAACGCGGGCCATACAGGAGATATTGCGACATTTGGTACGATACCAAGTCGCAGCAAGCACCTGTTTGCGATCATTTACCGACCTCTCCCGACACACCCATAACGTATACACATAATCGGTCACTATGTACCCGACTGCTCTTTGTACGGTTGTCGGAACTTCCTCCACGTCGAGACTTAGCGCTCTAAGACTTTGAATGCCGCGACCTCCCACAACATGTATAATTCTACCGAGCCATTCTCTTATAGACTGCAAGCATTCGCAAAAGTACAAACAATGATAAACATCGCCTATCTCGCCACAAACGTAACATACATTGCCTTCTAACATGCGTCGATTATATAACACCACCGCAGATGGTAAGATGTTATGTAAAAACTATAAAACACTTCGCGCACCTGAGGGAGGATTCGTAAGCCGTCGAAACATCGCCAAATATCCGACCAGACGTATACCGGATAAAGGCAATACACGGGAGGAACGACCGATTTTACTCTTCCCCGTATGAGGACACGCACACGTATCTTTTCCGGCTTTCGCGCATAAATTAGGCGACGAAGAATATCAATCCCGATTCGTCGTTCATTACCGCAGTACCATCTACTAACATATTCGTGCAGCGCTGTAAGGGACACCGACTCATTCGCCATTGCTGTCAGATACGCATGTTTAATGAACATCCCTATTGCATGTACACGTAAATCTATCAATCCAAGACCCCCGGATCTCACCGGTAAACATACTACGTCCCGTTGCAACCAATTACAGAAACTACCCCACACAAAACGATATACTCTGGTTAATAACCGTTGTACATCAACTCGCAGTATTGGAAAGTTGCATGCAACATGCCACACTTTAGCATAGAGCAACATGTTCGTAACTATTACACGTTGATGTAATGTTAATCCGTTGGACCTCAGAGCCGTCATACGACTGATGACATTATCCACTACGACGGACGAGTTATACTTTTGAGACTCCACCAGACTATGTTTATATGTAATCCCACAGAACTTTAACTGGTTTACTCTATTCCAGACTCACCTCTGGGTCTCGCCTTCAGCGACTGGCTGACCTAGTTGTTGTTGTTGTATGTTTGCCGGTACATCCGGCCCGGGTCTTCTCCAAATGGTGACCCGGCATTGGCCCCCTGGGTAGAGGGTGTCATCTTCTTCTTTCTTTCTTGCTGTGGCTCCCCATGATGGGATGTGTCTTCTGACGTCGCATCTTCATCAGCAGATCTTGGTACTTCAGGCTGTGGTTCTACCTACATAGGAAGAAGAAGGATGGGGGATAAGAAAGAAGGAAGTGAGAGAAAGAATAGCTGTAGTGGGTAGTCTTGGTCGTCGTCGGGGTTCTCCGGCGTCGTCATCGAGGGGGCGGGTGGGTGGCTAGGACTGGGAGCAGTGTCTCCAAATCATGGGTGGCCAGGTAAACCAGCCGGGCTGCTTTGTCCTCGCTGACCTAGAATTAAAACGCCCGTTTTATGCTGGTTACACGTCATGCCTGACGCCGGTCCGAACGCGCTAACCATCTCCTGAACACGGCACATTTCACTAAATCCCTTTAGTATTACTGTCGTATCGTCAACATATCCTATGATAGTAACCGTCTCTTGGTTACTCAATCCGTCACGTGGTATTCTATTTATACTAACAATGGCTCTATAAAAGGGATCTTGCAGTAGATCGAAGAACAATTGAGACATCGGGCATCCTTGACGGATGCCTCGTCCGACTGCTATGCTTCGACCTAGACGGCCATTAAGCTGAACACGCATACATGCTCCATCAGGAACGAGCCCAATTAACTATCTTTCGCCCAAAACCCTGTCATTTCATGAATGTCCATAATGTTTCACGTTCTACGGTATCATATGTTGCTTGCCAATTGACTGCTATAAGAACCCCTCCCTGTTCACGTTCCTGACATTCATGTATATGAATGTGCATTGCAATAATACTGCAATGCACAGCATATTAGGGGCTTTTGGCATGTACACCTCATTTATACCTATGTATCATTGTATCATGTCTACCTATGTATCATTGTACCATGTCTAAATAAACTATTATTATTATTATTATTATTATTATACTATGCCCATAATTCATCGACCTTCGAGGGATCCCACGCTGCCCTGGATGTATTATTTTATCCATCACCTTCACACGATTTCCTAAGATCTTCGCGAAGATCTTATAGTCGCTACATAACAGAGTAATCATTCGATAATCTGTAATGTATGAGCAAGTCTCCTTTTTCGGAACTAAAACAACGACCCCCGTTTTCTGTTCCAAACCTAACTCACTACGTTCTTTCATTTCATTGAATAATGTTACTAGAAAGTCCTTAAGTATATCCCAATATTCCAAATAAAACTCGCTGGGGATTCCGTCTATCCCATGAGATTTACCAACATTCGTTCTTTGTATGGCAGTCCAGATTTCGTCATCTGTAATTAACCCACCTAACAATACTATATCATCGTCATTTAAATTACACGGTATATGACTGCCAAACGACTCCACCGCCTGCCTACTTACACCGCTACTCAAAGTCTGCTTGCGGAAATACTCGTCCACATAAATCCCCATCCCTTCTGTACCAGTTAATATACTATCCGTACGATACCCTGTCACGTTTTCTGATGTCCGCATACTCATGATAGACGTCGCTCGCCTACGGCGACTCTGCACACGCAAAACAAAAGCAGACGGACGGTGTCCCCACAGCGCCGCTTCGACCCCACTAGTAATTCTGGCTCCGTTAAAACGTTCGTCGTGTAACGTACTTCTTAGTGTTTCAATCTCTGCTACTGGATATGACGCTCTTGAGAGATAACACTCATCGAGTTGACTTTGAATATATGTAATAAAATCAGAACACAAGTTATAATCTACTTTGCTTTGTTCAATAAAGAATGCACGGACTAAACGTTTCCCATCATTATCCCACCACTTAATTATATCACCACCATCCTTACCGCTTCCCCACGCTCTTTCCCACACTTGCCTAAATACTGTTCGCACTTCCGCCTTCCGTAGTAAAGACACGTTCATTTTCCAAAACCTCGGAAAAAAACTTTGGCAACCCATCTCACGACAAGTCGGCTATTACCGCGCGATGGTCTGAACACCCGACGTCGATGTGATTAACACGTGTCACGGTCACTCCTCTCGACGTATATGTATATATGATCGAGGCGCACCACATACCCCCGCCGAACAAATGTATGCGCCACGCCTCCGACTACGTCGCCGCCCACATCAATTAGACCGACGTTTCGTAACACCTAATTCAGGTAATAAGACTCCTCTCCCTTGCGGTTCAACGTCTTTATGTCGAACTACGCAGTTCCAGTCGCCACCCACGACGGTAAGGACTGGAAGCGAACGCAGATGGTAAACTAAGGAGTCACGGTAAAACTGTAATTTGACCCGCGAACCGCTTTCGGCCGGCCCATATACGCCGATGAAACACACTGTTATAGTACCCCACCTCCCATCTACGCGAATTACCCTACCGTCAATTCCTACTTCCCATCGCAATACATGGAACGGGCTTAACTCCCTAATACAAATCGCCACACCGCCTTTCAATCTTGATGAATTCGTTCCATACACACTATAACCATCCACCTGCAATTCATCAACCTCGCGAAAATTGTGTTCCTGTATGAACACCACATCAGCTCCACACCGGCACAAAAAACCTTCAACAGCACGTCTTTTATCGTTATCACACATTCCGTTAGCATTTAGAGTTACACACTTGAAGGATGTTGTGTACAGGACTCTTCATACACATTCGACATTTTCGTATATTATATATCACTCGTCTCTGCACTATAACCATGACTGATCGATTCACCAATACCGGGATATAAACATACACTAGAAATAGAGATGTCCTGTCCCGGGGTTTCAATCCATTGTTTCTTGCCTGGGCTTTGACCTGGGGTGACGATATCGTCACTCCCTTCCGACACGGCGTTCCTCTTTCGAGACGTACTTTCCACTACGAGACTCGTCGTGGGCGACGCCTCAGCATGCACGCTCACGGGCACCTCTATGACGGTTACAGGCATACCAACATCGCTGATGTCTGGAGTCAGTGGATCCACACTTAAATTTATGTCGGGGACCCTAGTCTCTGCACTTGTTGTAGGAGATCCCTCAAGGCATATGTCCCGTACGTGAAAGACCGCTTCGTCTCCGTCAGAGTGAGCGTCACTTTGATTCGATTGACGAGGATTAACAGGGCTTGTATACCCCGCTGATGTTGGTAACGTTATACATGTTGAATCTTCTGACACTGCCAAAAACATTTCATCACTCTATGTGTCATTGGACTTCCGCTGTTTCGTTTCACTGCCTACCTGGCCATCACCAGGTGTCGGCAAAGGGGGTTCTTGATGGCCTGCTCCAGGTAGCCTTTGTTTCTCACACATTACTGCCACGTGTCCTACCGACCCACAGAGTCGACACGTTCGTCGTTGGCCATTATACGTGACGTACAACTAAGTCTTAAATGCGTCTAACATTACGTACGACGGTATCGGCGCTTTCAACGACATTTTGATCAAATACGTGCCTTCCGGAAGCCCCTCGTAGGGTCCACTTGTCCACCGACCCATCGTTGTAGAGTAGACGTTCCCATATGCCTCAAAAGCTGTCCTGATGTCATAGTCATCTGCCTCAAAAGGGACGTTACGTGCACGGACAAACGTGTATGACTTGGACACTTCATGTAGACATACTTCAATAGCTGGCGTGACTTGGAAACGAGCGTCTTCAACGTTTGTCACTACCCTCTCGTACACGCTGGCCGACGTGAATTTGATGAAGATTCTCTTAACTCCGTTGAGGGATAATCCATACACCTCACTATTCTCGATGGCATATGTCTCACGTACGATCTGCGGCAGTAAGACAGGTAAGGACGGACCTGTCAGGGACCCACGGGTTAACTCGACACAGACAGTGTTCTTGCGACAACGGCTAGACTCCGCCATACTGGCTACCACCTATTGGTATGCCTTTGACTGAATTTTTTTTTATATTTTATTATAAAAACATATTATATACAATTACATATGCCAAATGACATCATTACGTACATTAATGACATCTCTATGTACATTAATTAGAAACACTTCCCAACATGTAAACAATATTACAATTTTGTAACAAATAAAACCAGTCCATCTTGCAATATGCATATTATAACAATATGCAATATTACACAATAGTGGAATCACAATTGAAGTACAATTACAAATAAAGTTACTCTACACAATATATAGGTAAACTACCTATATCTGATGACAATCCAAGGATGGTACCACCATAATCTCCTTCAACAACCCACCCTACATAATCTTTCGTATATTCTAACTAATGCCCTCACAAACAATAAATGATATAATGTTAATATGCGCACAAAAAAAACAAGGATCAAACCCATGAATTAATACATATCAATTGTTAAATAACTCACCACATTAATTACATTAATTACAAAATTACATATCCAAAATTATGCATTAATCCTATCCTTATTTCTACCATTCCATTCTCCACTTAAAAACCTATGGATTTGGTCTCCTACCCCATGTCCATAGAAGACTTAGGTATTAAGGTATTCAAAATACAAAACTAAGTACAAAAGTACATTACACATTAACAAAATAACAATTATATTTAATTATATTCAATTGCATAACAATAATACACACGTCTAACCATACATTGACAAAAAATAAATTATTTTGACATAATGAAAAATATAAACAATAACGGAAATACCAATGAACAGATACAAAATAAATGTTGACAAACATTCCTCCAACTAAATCAAGTATTGTAATGAGTGCAAAAGTCTAATGCTAATATAAACTCCTCCACATTTACATTAATACCCAATAGTATGCAAACATGCCTTAGAAAATAAAGAACCAAACAGCACAGTATACTACCATGCTTTCATGTTTATAAGATTATCAACTAAAACAAGAAGATAGAACTTCCGAAATTTAGAGTACAACCAGTGTCAATAATTGTATACTGTGAAAACATTAAACGACATCACCATGTCTGAAATCCTACCATAGGACATCTCTTCTGCATACATAAGATCCATTGCCTGACGTCATATATTATACTACATCATTATGAATACCTATCACACATAATATGGCTACTACTCCGAAAACCATACCCTATACCCGGGGTATACCGTCAAAGTATAAACCAAAATTTTAAGTTAACATTTCACACTTCAAAAACCGTAACATATGTTATATATCATATACATATGACAAAAGATACTAATAATAAAGTTACTACCAAATGCTATTTGATCAATTGCCTTACAAAAAGTCTACTATTATACTGCACCATCCAAAGTAATACCTACACCCAAAACAATTCTCATAATTTAATAAAAAAAAATATTAAACAAAAACTGGAACATATCCTCTGGGCTAACCACCTCTAACATATCCCACTTGAGTCCCAAAACCCGTCAAATTATCACCACTTCCAATCAATCATCATTCATGGAAAACTTTAATTAGTCTTTAAAAGTCGTAGAACACGTCTATAATTGTCCCCCTTCGCCCCTTTCCCTCGAAAACTGACAGCCATCCAAACCTCAAACATTCCCTCTAACATCCAAACCTCAAGCATTCCCTTTAACATCCCAACACACAACTCTCAACTCGAAGGAGAACAGCCCATTCTCATCTACGCACATCAACTTAAGTCCACCAGTTGCCTAACAGTAAAATCCCTGTAACTACCTGGAAAACACCTATCCCACGCCATGCCATATAACAACCTATTCCTACACTTAGTTGTGTACATATTCGCCGCAATAGCATTCATTCTCTCCCTTCCCGACATTCCCCTCATTCCCCACGATACATACACAAAATCAACCACCAAATACAATAAAGCCCTCCTAACTTCTTTCTGCACTCCGCCTATATCCATACCTATAAACCTCAAAGGGTGAATCCCTCCCCCTCCCATCATTCTAAGCAATCGTCTCATCCATTCCCTAATAATCCCCAATTGCTCACAAAAATAAATCCCATGATAAGCAGTATCCTCTTCCCCACACATATCACCACGAGCATCCCTAGTTAATCCCATTCTGTATAAAACTGCCTTAGAGGCCAAAACTCCATGCAAAAAACGATACATAACTTCTCTCACCCTCGGCTTTATCTTCAGATATTTTAACCCACCCCAGATACTTTTCCAATCATGCACTGGAAAAGTAGCGATTCCCTCGACTACTTCCCTTACCTTCCCTGCTTTTTCCAAACGTCGGACTAGAATATTCCCCGGATTTCTGGCGCACATAAGAATTCTCAACATATCTTCGCAATGTACCAAGTCCTTACCATTCCACCATGCACGTAAATGTCTCATGACATCACCAACCCGTCTGCCCCTCACGCCCCCGTTGTCAAAAAACAACATTTGACATACATACTCATAAGTCTCACCTCTAAGTTAATTAACCCCAGTCCCCCATTACCCACCTCTTTCATCACCAATTCCTTACTCAGCCAATGTCTCCCATATCCCCATACAAACCTTATAACTTTCCTCGCAAATTCCACAACATCCGCCCTTAAAATTGGGTAAATCCCTGCCACATACTATATTTTACTATATAACAGCGTATTCACAGCAATTACGCGCTGATGTATGGTCCCCTCACCCCTACTCCATCCACTCATCCTACTTAAAGTACCTTTTAGAACATTCCTTGCATTAACTAGTCTTGCCTCTCCAAAATTATCTTTAAACACAATTCCACAAACCTTTAAACTGTCAACTACTTTCCAATCACACCTATACCCCTCTATACCTCCTCCTCTCCACTTCCCAATCTCCAGCAATTTTGATTTATCCATATTAATGCTTAATCCCGTAGCCATGCCAAATATTCCCAAACACTCGATCACTCTTGTTAACGCTTCTTCATTCGTAACCAAAACAGTTGTATCGTCCACATATCCAACTATCCCTGCGTCACCATCCATACCCTCCCTAAGATCCTTCACACCAGTTCTAACTAAACGATACAACGGATTCTGCAGACATGCAAAAAGGATCTGCGACAAGGGACACCCTTGTCTCAGTCCCTTTCCCATGCATACATCTCCACTAATCATTCCATTCACTTGCACTCTCACTCTAGCATCTCTGTACAATAATTCTGCCCATCTCACTACTTCATCCCCAAAACCTTGCTTTCTCATGATATTCCATAACATTTCCCGATCTACACTATCATACGCCGCCTTCCAATCCACAGCCAACCCCCTCACAATCATCAATAAATTTTCGTATACTCATCAAACCTTTCGTTACACTTCGTCCCGGAATACCATATTGTCCTTGCTCTATGACCCTCCCTAAAACTCTTTTTATCCTATTCCCCAATACCTTAGCAAACAATTTGTAATCTGCACACATCATCGACAAAGCCCTATAATTCCTAAGAGTTTCATCCAGACCAGATTTTCGTATCAACACTACCACTCCCGTTCGTTGCGACTCTCCCATGCACTCTGTCTCTTTCATATCATTCAACAACCTCACCACACATTCCTTTAACGCATCCCAATTTGCAACATAAAAGTCATTCGGCAAGCCATCCACCCCAGGCGACTTGCGTATACTCATATTATTCAGTGCAACCCACACCTCATCCTCACTTATGACGCCTTCCATCTCCGTCCTATCATCCTTAGTCAATATTGTTTCTACACTACTCAAAATCTGTTTACTCGAGATTTTAGCACTCATCATATTCCCACTCAGATCTTTCCTAAAATATTCCTTGTACCATGCACTCGCATATAAATTCATGGCTTCAGTCGTACGCATAACATGCCCCTTCTGATACACGCCCACTGTCTCATGCACCTCTAATTTATGTATCATCATGTTTTGTCTACTTTTCCTATATTTTCGTAATACACACATAGAGGGCTTATCCCCCCCAACACATCCTCAGCCAATTGCCCTTCCATTTCGCTGCCCGACCTTGGTCGTGAGCAGGTGTGCTGGCAAGGGTCTCTGGTGGACAGTGGCCACAACCTTTAGTTTCAATATGGCGGCGATGTACCGGAGGCGGATAAACACTGTGTGTATTGAAGTGCTGGTGGGAGCTATCTACCTGTCCAATGCAGAAGTATTATTGCCTGCCATAATTCGGGACGCTTATGGAATACCCACGGAAGATTTATATGGAGTAGCCCTAAATGGAGCCTCTAGGGTATTTGTGAAATTTGTGACCAGTGGAGCATATGAACGAGTGGTTGACGCTTACCAGGACAAGCGAATGGTCGTTCGTGAAGGCTTGGAGGTGAAGTTAAGGGACGTGTCGGCTACGTATGTTTGGATCAGAGTTCGTAATTTGCCATTTGAAGCCGATGCTGTTGATGTGAAGAGGGTCTTTCAGGCATATGGAGTGATACATGCCGCTAACATCGGGAGGTGGACCCAGGGGGCCTATGCTGGTATGCCGGAAGGGTCGGTCAGTCTCAAGATGACATTGAGGAGACCAATACCTTCGTATGTTCTCCTGCCAGAATTCCGTACTCAAGTCTATGTTACGTACGTGGGGCAGGTGCGAACGTGTAGGGTATGTGGGCAACCGGGGCATATGGCACTGGCGAGTGATCGACGGGGGATACCAATCCAGTGACAACATGGTGTAACAATGCAGGAACAAGGGTAGACGACATTGCAGGATGAGGCTGTACATCAACAGGAGCCAGCAGCGACGGGTGAGCTGATTAGTACTGGCAAGTGGAGTGACGTCGTGGAGGAAGAGGCGGAGGTGGTTGTATCACTGCCACCGGTGACGCAGCCGGATGAGGATCGTGGCTCCCTGGATCGTGAGGTGCAGAGGGAGGATGACGTATTGGTTGACTTACCTGGACCTCTCTTGGGAGATTTGCAGAAGATGCTAGATAGCCCGGCGCCAGTGGCAGACGACTATGTGGAGGGTTCCTTACCGGAGATGGTGGCAAGGCCAGGTGAAGTGCTGAATGGGCGTGTAAGTATGGAGGCAGGTGATGGTATGGATGATCAGGTGCAGGTATGTGTGGTTGAGGCTGAGGTACATAGGGGCGTGTCGGATGTGAGTGGTGAGGCAGCAGGTGAGGTCATGGAGGTAGCAGAGGGATCCCGCAAGAGATCCAGTGGATCAGTGGAGGATGACGTGTTGACGCCAGCTCAGAGAACCGACAAGAAATTATGGGCGGATGTGGCTAAGGGCGGGAAAGGCGGGGTTAAGGGTAAAGTCACGGGCGGAGAGGTAGGGGGTAATGGTGGGGGAGGACTAGTGATGAAGCTAGGTGGGTCTAGATTGGTGAAGCATCGTGGGAAGCCTCCAATGAAACCTTCAAGTGTCTCTGTATGAACGTTAATGGCCTTCGGGCAGAGGTTAAACGGTTATGGGTGGAAGCAACTTTAAGGAGAGAGGGGATTGACCGTATGCTTCTTACAGGAACACAATTTTAAGTGTGGTAGGGAATTGTTGCTAAAGGGTTATAATTTATACACGGGGAGTACAGTGAATCTCAAGGGTGGGGTGTTGGTGGGAATTAGGGAGACCAGCCCTTTTAGTATGAGGTCTTGGGAGGTGGTAGGGGATGGGAGGATTGTGAGGGTTGATGGGGTATGGGAAGACATACCTGTTAGTTTTATTGGGGTTTATATGCCTGCTACCAATGTACGGAGTGTGAAGGAAGCTTTTGTGCGTGATTTTTTAGTTTATCCTTTAAGGGGCTTACCTGAGGTGGTAATATGTGCTGGTGATTGGAACTGTATTATTCGGAAGCGTGATGTAGAGCCTCGGGATGTGAACTTGCAATTTTGAGGGATGTGTTGGGGGCGGTGGGAGTCAAGGATGTGGTTGTGGGAAGGGATGCTTTGGTGGAGCATACTTTTTTTAGGAGAGGATATGCGGCACGACTAGATAGGGTTTATGTAGCGTCAGGTATAAGTGTAGGAGACGTGCGTCTTCTCGATGTTGGGTTCTCTGATCACCGTGGTGTAGTGGCGGTGTTGAGTTGGGATGGGGCTGTCAAGATATATCCAGGTCATTGGAAATTGTGTGTTCGTTTGTTACAGAGGGATGGGGATAGGGATGCTTTTGCGGACTGGTGGGGGAGGGTGTGGGGAAGGAGCAGAGGGATGAGGGATGAGGTGAGGTGGTGGTCTTCACAGGCGAAGGAGGCGGTGAGGGATTATTATAGGAGGGCCGGAGTGGAGGAGGCGGGTTATAGGTATGGTTTGCAACGTTATTTAGAAAGTCAGCTTAGGTCTTGTTATGTAGGGGGAGGGGGAGGAGGGGGCATCAGGCAGAAATTAGTATGCTACGTGGGAGGTTAAGGGACATACAAAATGATAGATTTCATGCGGTCAGGGTCAGGTGTCAATTGGATGAGGTTTTATGGGGAGATAGGCCCTCGGGCACTGTTTTGAAGAGGTTTAGGAAAAGGAGGAAGGGTATGATTATCTCGTCGTTGAAGGTTGAAGAAGACCTGGGAGGGTATCAGAAAGGGCAGGTGTTAAGTACAACTGATGGCATGTGTGGGTATGCGGGATGTTGGTTTCAGCAAAAGTTTAGGAGAGTGGTTGGGAGTGAGGCAAGTCGAAGGATCATTTTGGAGGGGATACAGGAACGTCTGGGGGAGGAGGATAGGAAGGGGTTAGGAGGACGTATATCAGAGGCGGAAGTATGGCAGGCAGTGCAGGGATTAAGGTTAGGAAAGGCACCTGGGGTGCATGGTTTACCGGGAGATTTTTATGTATTACATTGGGAGGTATTAAAGGATGTTTTAGTGCAGATCTTTAATCAAATGAAGGATAGGGGATATATGGAGGAAGAGCACAAAACAGGGGTGGTAGTGATGGTACCGAAGGGGAAGGACGGTGATAGGATGAAGGGCTATAGAGCTATAACGTTGTTATGCTCGGATTATAAGATCTTTGCGAAAATTCTGGCGAATCGAATAAAGAGGGTGTTGGAGAAGGTTTTAGATGATGGGCAACATGGTGTGCCGGGGCGAAGCATAAGGACTGGGCATAGAAGGATTAGGGAGTTTGTGGATAACAAGAGGGGAGGAGGGGTGCTAGGTTTAGATTGGGAGACTGCATATGATAGCGTAGATAGGGAATCTTTGTTTGGGGTTTTGTTGGGGTTGGGGTTTGGGGAAGAAATCGTGGGGTGGGTTGAACTTTATATGACCGGGCTATGGCAAGGGTCCAGGTAAATGGGAAGTTGGGGGTTCAGGTGAGTTATGAAAGGGGGTTTGCGCAAATCCTGTTTGGGTGTATGCAGGACCCTTTCTATAGACTGGTTAGGGAAGGGGTTTGGGATGGGGAGGTGGGTAGGGGTTGTGAGTCGGGCATAGTGGGATATGTCGATGATACAACCGTCCTGGTGGGTAGTAGTGAGGGCTTATTACATGTGAATAGGATTGTGGGTATTTTTGGGGAAGCGACGGGTATGAGGGTGAATAGGGGTAAGTCAAGTTTGTTGGAAGTAGGTGCATGGGTGGGAGGGACGTTGGACAGTAGGGGCGGTTGGAAGTGCGTCGATAGGATTAAAATTTGTGGGGTGATATTCAGTCATGATAGGGAATTGGCAAGATAATTGAATTCGGTGGCGGTGGTGGACAGAGCTATAGATAGGTTGGGAGGCATTAGGTCTACAGAAGTAACACTGTTGCAACGGGCGGTGGTGGTAAATGTTTTAGTATATAGCAAAATATGGTTTGTTGCTGCTGTATATCCTCTCCGGGAGTGTGATGTAGAGAGGTTGCTTGGGAGGGTTTTTCGTTATATTTGGAGTCATGGGAGGCATTGGTTAGGTATGGAGGTGGTGACTACTGGGTTGGGGTTGGGGGGTTAGGGTTGATACCGCTACGTAACAGGCTTCAAAGTATTTTTGTTAAGCAAGAATATGTGGTAGGTGGGGGTACAGGGGGCAGGAGGGTGAATGGGGTCATGCAGGAGGTACGTAGGTGGTGGCTGGGTAGGGATCTGTTGAGATTTATCCTATGTATAATTGGAAATCACCCATAACCGTTCAGCGCAGTATATCCCACCATGCTTATCAGAGGCTGCAAGGCCACTGAGAGCCGTGTCTGGCCGCAGCTCACTACACCACTCACACAAGTTGCCATGCAGTGTATTTCAAGTAAAAAATTAATAAAAATCACAATTTTAGGTTAAAAAAAAAAAAACTGGCGAATTGCCAACAAGACTTTTTGCTGACACCAAGAACAAAAAAATACTTTTTAGGATAAACATACTTAGAAATATGATAGAAATAAACAGATTGCATCAACTTGTTGCCAGAATTATGCACTATTTTTTGGTAAGAACAAATAAATTTATATAATTTTTCGATTTTAATTTTGTTTTTAAATGAAAAGCGGCTCATCCCCTCCTTAACGTGGCTTTGGATGAAGAAGTTGGGAATACCACCAAGAGTGCGTGAAACAGGTTATAGGTTTTTATTGGGTATTTTAGCGACGCGTGCACAGTTGTTTAGAATGGGCATTATTAGGGATGGGTTGTGTGGATCATGTGGGGTCCTGGACACGGCGTATCATTCTCTGTATTTCTGTGATATGTTGGTGGGGGTCAGGGAGTGGTTTAGTGGGGTATTAAGGAGGGTGGGAGCGGGGGGCTTGATGACCCTGAGGGCTTTGTGTTTGGACGTGGGGGCTTTTCCAGAGGACGTTGGTAGGGCGGTAGTTTACTTGGTGGTCGAGTATATACATATTTTGTGGGTAATGCGGGAGGCTCCCAGAGCACAGCGTATCCGAGCATTGGCAGCAGGTATATATAGGTCTAAGTGTAGAAATCAGGTTATATATGCGGGGACATGGTGTAAAGTTTTCTCTCAGGGTTATAGGGAATTGACTATAGGTATTCTGTTGGGGGAGTGAGGGGGGAGGGGGGGAGGTACCTCATTAAAGGGCTGGTCGAAAAGGGGGGGTATGGTAAGGAGTGTCGGGACAGGGGGGTTACGGCGGGTGACATGGCTAGGGTTATGTACTTTCTTTCCGGTGTCACCTGATAGGGCGTCAACACGTGTCGTCCAGCAGACAGTGGTAGGAGGACAGGTGGACATATATTGTATTGTGTGGTGATGATGCAAGTTTTGCAATAACATGTCTAAACAGGTCTTGGACTTATGCGACTTAGAACGATCATTATGTTGTACTTTTGTTAGTCGCAAGTAATTACTGGCTTAATGGTTATAGGTTGGAGTATTAAGGAAGAAAGGTGTTTAGGGTAAGGTTGGGTGTTTTTGTACTCAAGTGAGTGTTTTCTACTATTTTGGCCTCAGCGTAAATTGGCGTGAATGTGCGTGTCTCAGTCCATAGGACGACAGGTTACAGGTGTGCCATAACATGTTTAATTTGTTGATTATATACGGTGTTGGGTAAAGCATCACGGCACTTACATTGTTAGGTTTAGTCTTCTATTTAGGTTGATGGTGAAAGCTGTGAACCGTATATTGTTTGTCTTAATTGTGATTAGTATCGTTAGCATTTTTGATGTCCTTGATGTGGTATTAACATGGTTTGACGCCATAGTATAATTATATATCAAAAACATGAACGATGTTATATTTGTAAGGTTGATGTAAATATGCCACAAGTATTGTATTGTTTTGATTTGTTATGTAGGCAGCTGTGTTCAATGTTTCTGTACATATTGTCCAATGTGTTCATATTTCTGTAGGGTAAGTGTCCGCATCATGGCACTTACATATTTAGGTGGTTTCTTTTCTTTTTAGTTTGATGACATCCTTAGGTTATTTTTATACAGTAGTCTTAAGATAATTATATTGTTTTGAATTATGAAGTACTTGGTGTTGTACCGTCATGTTTCTTTTTGTATTATCACTGTTTTGATTAATAAAAAAAAAAAAAAAAAGTATTGTATCTTAATGTTTCCTAAGGTCCAGGAAAATACAATCCACCCAGTCCTGTCTTTCCTCTTTTATCTCTGTGACTTTCGTGGAGCAACTGATACCATCACCACTACCACCACTACCACACCTCTAATATCACGACAATAACTACTAATATACTTATACTGCATAGAATATCCACCACCTACCATTATCCCCCCAATACTACTGTACTACCAAACACATCTGATAATATCTCTCTACAACAAACTCTACACCACTACATACTACTATTATTCTACCACAAACCCCTCTACTATCACTACAGTAACTACTACTCACTCCACACAAACACACATACTATTACAGTCTACCATCAACACTCTACTACCACTACAGTAACTACTGCTACTGCCACTGTCACCACCACCACTACTACTACCACAAACACCTCTACTATAACTACAATTACTACTGCTGCTGTTACCACCACTTCTGACAAGACACAACTAATACCACCACCACCGCTACTATCAATACTACCACACACACTACTATCACTACTACCACACACTATCACTACTACCACACACACTACTATCACTACTACCACACACACTACTATCACTACTACCACACACTATCACTACTACCACACACTATCACTACTACCACACACACTATCACTACTACCACACACACTATACACTACACCACCACTATCACTACTACACACACTATCACTACTACCACACACTATCACTACTACCACACACTATCACTACTACCACACACTACTATCACTACTACCACACACACTACTATCACTACTACCACACACTATCACTACTACCACACACTATCACTACTACCACACACACTACTATCACTACTCCACCACACTACTATCACTACTACCACACACTATCACTACTACCACACACACTATCACTACTACCACACACTATCACTACTACCACACACACTATCACTACTACCACACACACTACTATCACTACTACCACACACACTACTATCACTACTACCACACACACTACTATCACTGCTACCACACACACACTACTATCACTACTACCACACACACACTACTATCACTACTACCACACACACTACTATCACTACTACCACACACACTACTATCACTACTACCACACACACTACTGACACTACTACCACACACTACTGACACTACTACCACACACTACTATCACTACTACCACACACACTACTCACTACTACCACACACACTACTATCACTCTACCACACACTACTATCACTCACCACACACTACTGTCACTACTACCACACACACTACTATCACTACTACCACACACTACTGTCACTACTACCACACACACTACTGTCACTACTACCACACACTACTGTCACTACTACCACACACACTACTGTCACTACTACCACACACACTACTGTCACTACTACCACACACACTACTGACACTACTACCACACACACTACTATCACTACTACCACACACTACTATCACTACTACCACACACTACTGTCACTACTACCACACACTACTGTCACTACTACCACACACACTACTGTCACTACTACCACACACTACTGTCACTACTACCACACACTACTGTCACTACTACCACACACACTACTGTCACTACTACCACACACACTACTGTCACTACTACCACACACTACTGTCACTACTACCACACACACTACTGTCACTACTACCACACACACTACTGTCACTACTACCACACACCTACTGTCACTACTACCACACACACTACTATCACTACTACCACACACACTTCACTACTACACACACACTACTGTCACTACTACCACACACACTACTGACACTACTACCACACACACTACTGTCACTACTACCACACACACTACTGTCACTACTACCACACACACTACTGTCACTACTACCACACACACTACTGTCACTACTACCACACACTACTGTCACTACTACCACACACTACTGTCACTACTACCAACACACTACTGTCACTACTACCACACACTACTCACTACTACCACACACAGTACTGTCACTACTACCACACACACTACTGTCACTACTACCACACACACTACTGTCACTACTACCACACACACTACTGTCACTACTACCACACACACTATCACTACAGTAACTACTACTACTACTTACACCACTTCTGCTGCCATCACAACCACAACTACCACCACCGCTAATAAACAACATCTACCTCTAATACGCTGTTCGGGACTTTATTCCAACCTACCTTTATTAATTGACAAAGTATATTAGGACATACTTCAACAGTGGAATAGTAATATTTCTTCTTAAGTGAGATCGATAACTCTTTAGGTTCCAAGAACTTTATTCCAACCTACCTATATTAACTGTCAAAGTATATTAGAACATACTTCATAAAGCAGTGGAATAGTAATATTTATTCTTGAATGAGATGTTTGAATTATACCTTGTTATGAAAACACTTCGCTTAAGATAATTCATCATGAATCGAAATCTTTTGACTTTTATGGTACTTGGGATTCTCTTGTGTTGTTGGGTGTTATTTGATCTTCACATCGACCATCTTCAAGTGAAACGTGACGTGATGCATAAATCTGTGTACAGACTGCGGACACAAAATTTATTGTGGGGTGAAGATGCAGAGATTTACGAGCCCTCACAGGAATGTTCCTTCTTGGGTGTTAATATTCCTGTTGTTAGCAGCGCCTGGCGCTATCACTGTCTCCAGAAAGAAATTTGTGCATTGAAACAAACTTTTCATGAACTCCCATTATCCAATGATAACATTATCATCATTATGATTATAATAGTGATGATTGATATAGGATTGCTGTTGTCATTGGTGGCGCTGGTGAGGTATTGCATTATGGTAACCCATTCAGAGGACAAAGACGGTGTCCACTCCGACACTGAGGACGTCTACTACGACGCCTAGGACGGTATCCTCTCCGACACTGAGGACGTCTACTTCGACACCGAGGACGGTCTCCACTCCGACACCGAGGACGGTCTCCACTCCGACACCGAGGACGGTCTCCACTCCGACACCGAGGACGGTCTCCACTCCAGCACTGAGGACGCTGTCCACTCCAGCACTGAGGACGCTGTCCACTCCAGCACTGAGGACGCTGTCCACTCCAGCACTGAGGACGCTGTCCACTCCAGCACTGAGGACGCTGTCCACTCCAGCACTGAGGACGCTGTCCACTCCAGCACTGAGGACGCTGTCCACTCCAGCACTGAGGACGCTGTCCACTCCAGCACTGAGGACGCTGTCCACTCCAGCACTGAGGACGCACTACCACAACTAAATGTAATTATATTATCACTCTCGTCTGCCTCCAAACACTTGTGTGTTGAAACCGTTCCCACTCCATACCACACACGCTTCCGCACCTTCCAAAACTTCATGAGGACCCATTGTAGTGACGATGAGGTGATCATGACTGCCGCTTTGGTATTGGCACGACTGGTTAAAAAGGCGGTAAATCAAGGCTGGGCATTCAGGCCCGACTGGACTCAAAATCTATATGTTGAAGTAAGGGACAAGAACAGAGAGATAATAATCCGTGTGATCAACTCTGCATACCAGCCTGGCTCTTCCGACTCTTACTATGATCCTCAAGATGGCGTGTCAATCAATGTTCTGGTAAGTTATCTGTTGATAATGATTGACACTTATGGACTACGACTAATGGCGCGTCCTTCCAGGAAACTGGAGAAGGTTGTGCAGAGGAAGTGTGGTGAGGCGTTATGTATTGAGAGGTTGTGTGGAGTATTAGACCCATCGGAGTGGGGTGATGTGTTAGGTGTTGATAGGCTTGACAAGCTGTGTAAAGTACTAAAACATGTGAGTATATCCCGTTGCACTCACTTGTGCTGGATCTCTAAGATATTTAAACAATTTGGAAACAAAATTAAACATAAACTTTGCATCACAGATGCTAACAACTGTTGAAGGAATGAGAACTATCACCTTAACGACGAACACAAAACAAGTGTGTGAGAACCTGGTTTTATTTTCTTTTTTTTGTGTAAGAACACTATTTATTATTATGGTTATTCTTATTTCATTATTTTAATCATTATTAGGAGTCCCTGAAGGAGGATATTTATTTGATTATTTTTATTTAGCCATTTTTTTTATTTATAACTTAGGAATACTTTATTTAAAGAACAAAAAGGTACACCATAATGACTAGAACAATACATAAATAAAGAGAGTGGGGTCAGTCTAAGGTCAAGAACTAAGAGCACTGCAGGAGAACTAAGAACACTGCAGGAGAACTAAGAGCACTGTAGGTGTGGAGAAAATTTCAGGTTCACCTGGACCGTTGCTGGGTGTCGCTGGTTGTCAGGGTGGCCGGAAGCTGTGGGGTTCCCACGGTGGGGATTTAAAATCTCACATGTCGAACCGGAAGTAAAGCCTGGGCAAAACTGACGTCAGGAAGACGGAAGACACTGAGAGGAATGTTGTGGAGGAGGTGGTGGGAAAGTGGGGAGAGAGAGAGAGAGAGCGCTTGTAAAGTGATGGGATGTAAAGGAGATGTGGGAGATTTGGAATACGAGGATGATAAAGCAGGAAGACTGAAAGAGGCGTGGGAGAGGGAGGGACAGGCGAGGAAGAAGCGTGGGAGAGGAAGAGGCGTGGGAGTAACAACCTGTCCTTACATTCATATGCAGCATAAATACGTAAGATAGTGGATGGATACGAAAACAGTGATTAAAAAGGGTGAGGGTAAGGCAGGAGGGGATAGAAGGGAACAGAAGAGACAAGAGAAAAATGGACTAGTTTTAATAATAACAACAAAAACAACAATAATAATTTGGTTTATGATATTTTTAGATTTTTTAAGACAAAAGCAGAAAAGGATGTGACAGGATGAGAGAAAAATTTTTTTAGTGATAAACAAGGAGAGGAAATATGATGCTGAGGGTGAGAGACAATGTGAAACGACCACGTCAAAGGTGATTAAAAAATGGAAGAGAGAGAGAGAGGAGAGAGAGAGGGAGAGAGAGAGGGAGAGCAGTCTGGTTGACTAAAACAAAATAAGTCTGTATTTTCTAAGCTTTCAGAAGGCATCAACAGTCACGTTCTCAAATATTTAGACTTTATCTGAGACACATCAAACGTTATACATTGAACTGTGGCAAAAATATGTCTCATCAAGACCACAGAAACATGCTGATGAGAAATTAATGATTTTGTTTGCTTCAGCAGTAACAGCCTAGTTGATCAGGCCCCTGATCTACCGCGAGGCCTTGTCAAGGACTGGACACCAGGGACATTAACCCCCGAAACATCCTCCAGGTAGACTCCAGGTCTCTCATCAACTCTTGTGATGTTGATGTACAGAACGCCAGTTCGAGCCTCAGTGTTTGACGGTAAACAAACAGAGATTTGCCAATTGCTAAACAAAGTCAGTTTTGAAAAGTTGCTAGTTCTAGTTTTAACAATCATCTCTGATTGTTCTTCTAGTTTTAACAATCATCTTTGCTAGTTCTTCTAGTTTTAACAATTAGTTCTACTAGTTCTTCTAGTTTTAACAAATATCTGGTTGTACAGATATAATCTCCGTTTGTACAGCATATGCTGTACTTTCTTCAAGACTGATGGACTGAACACCTAGACTCCAGGCTGAGGGATTGATTACCTCAAACTCCTCTTTTTCTACCATTCGTCTTTGTATTGGACTGATGAAGCCACTGTGTGGCGATACGTTTCCTCGGTAAAGATTCCTAAATGTTGCACAAGTGTCTCAGTCTTCAACTTGGTGATGGTTCAACTCTTCTCAAAAGTTGTGTTACCACCACAACAACACATTTGGCAGACTTAGAAGAAAGGAACGAGGGGCATAGATGGAGCCCCTGAGAAATGCGGACCAGATGATTACCAATTTGACTTGGTATGTGATAAACTTTGGACTACGATGGAGCTGTCAGAAACAAGTGTTGTACTAATATACTCTGGTTGATTTTCCCCTCCACCTATTCACCCCCTTTTTGGCCTTCACTAACAAACTTCCTTCTTTCCACAGACGCCTCAATACTTGGCCAGCCTTTATCCTAATGTGTGTTCCCTGACCCGCCTCGTATTTTCGTCTTTCATAGATCCGTCTGCGGACACGTCCACTCTGAAATATCTACATGCTTTTCCGACTATAACCATAATTTTTAAAGTGGTGGAGGGGTAAGCCAGGGAAGGCCTCGGTCAGATGACCAAAAGCTCCAAAGACTGGTCATCATCTGACTAAGACCCGCGTCAGGAAACACTTGTCCTGTTTTCTGACGAATCTTACCTACATGCTTCCTCCAGTCTATATGCACAATAAACTAGCCACTTCGGTGGCAAAATATAAATCTCTCCAGTGTAATCTTTCATTGCTAACACTTTCGCATATTCGTTACCTTGCTCTTTTCGTACCTTCGTTATCTTCTTTTTTCCATGTTTACTTTTATTTTCCTTCTTTTAAACACCCTCCCAAACTCCGTCAAGTTTCGAAACTACTGTTCAGAATCTCCCATAAGTACTGTGTCATCAGGAAACAACAACTGTGAAAGCTCCCAATTCATGTAAGACTCTGTTTTAAACCAAAACCTCTTCCCAACACCCTAGCATTCACCTTTTTTTTCACCAAAATCTATAAATGTATTAAACAACCATAGTGGTATTAGACGTCTCTGATAGGCCTACTTATTCAAAAATATTCCCTCTCCTGTGTACTCTTTCCTGAGCCTCACCCTCCTGATAAAATTTGTTATTATTATTATTGATCCCAAAGCGGAGGGGCGTGTAGGCGATGGCTAGGAAACCGGAATCCCATTGATAAGGTGACTGTTTTGTGAGAATATATATCAGTGCTTGCTGGTGCCTGTCTGGCTGCCTGATTATCTGTGTACTCACCTATTTGTGGTTGCAGGGGTCGAGTCATAGCTCCTGGCCCCGCCTCTTCCTCGATTGCTACTAGGTCCTCTCTCTCCCTGCTCCATGAGCTTTATCAAACCTAGTCTTAAAACTATGTATGGTTCCTGCCTCCACTATGTCGCTTTCTAAGCTATTCCACTTCCTGACAACTCTATGACTGAAGAAATACTTCCTAACATCCCTTTGACTCATAGGAGTCTTCAACTTCCAATTATGACCCCTTGTTTCTGTGTCCCCTCTCTGGAACATCTTGTCTCTGTCCACCTTATCTATTCCTCGCAGTATTTTATATGTCGTTATCATGTCTCCCCTAACCCTCCTGTCCTCTAGTGTCGTCAGGCCGATTTCCCTTAACCTTTCTTCGTAGGACAATCCCCTTAGCTCTGGGACTAGTCTTGTTGCAAACCTTTGCACTTTCTCTAATTTCTTGACGTGCTTGACCAGGTGTGGGTTCCAAACCGGTGCTGCATACTCCAGTATGGGCCTGACGTATATGGTATACAGAGTCTTGAATGATTCCTTAGTGAGGTATTGGAACGCTATTCTTAGGTTTGCCAGCCGCCCGTATGCTGCAGCAGTTATCTGATTGATGTGTGCCTCAGGAGATGTGCTCGGTATTATACTCACCCCAAGATCTTTTTCTTTGAGTGAGGCTTGCAGTCTTTGGCCACCTAGACTATACTCTGTCTGCGGTCTTCTTTGCCCTTCCCCGATATTCATGACTTTACATTTGGCAGGGTTAAATTCAAGGAGCCAGTTACTGGACCAGGCTTGCAGCCTGTCCAGGTCTCTTTGTAGTCCTGCCTGATCCTCGACTGATTTTATTCTTCTCATTAACTTCACATCATCTGCAAACAGGGACACTTCTGAGTCTATCCCTTCCGTTATGTCATTCACATATACCAAAAACAGTACAGGTCCTAGGACTGACCCTTGTGGAACTCCACTCGTCACAGGTGCCCACTCTGACATCTCGTCACGTACCATGACTCGTTGTTGCCTCCCTGTCAGATATTATCTGATCCATTGCAGTGTTTTTCCTGTTACGTGTGCCTGATCCTTTAGCTTTTGCATTAACCTCTTGTGAGGAACTGTGTCGAACGCCTTCTTGCAGTCCAAAAAATGCAGTCTATCCACCCCTCTCTCTCGTGTCTTACTTCTGTTACCTTATCATAAAACTCCAGTAGGTTTGTGACACAGGATTTTCCTTCCCTGAAACCGTGCTGGTTGTCGTTTATAAGCTTGTGTCTTTCTAGGTGCTCCACCACTCTCCTCCTGATGATCTTCTCCATGACTTTGCATACTATACACGTCAGTGACACAGGTCTGTAGTTTAATGCCTCGTGTCTGTCTCCTTTCTTAAAAATTGGGACTACATTTGCCATCTTCCACGCCTCAGGTAGTTGCCCAGTTTCAATGGATGTGTTGAAGATTTGTGTTAGTGGCACACACAACATCTCTGCTCCCTCTCTAAGGACCCACGGAGAAATGTTGTCCGGTCCCACCGCTTTTGAGGTATCGAGTTCACATAGCAGCTTCTTCACCTCCTCCTCGGTTGTGTGTATTTCATCCAGCACTTGTTGGTATACCTCCCTATTCTGAATTCCTGGAGTCCTACCTGTCTCCTGTGTAAATACTTCTTTAAATCTCATGTTGAGCTCCTCACATACCTCTTGGTCGTTTATTGTGAACTCCCCACCTTCCTTTCTCAGCCTGATTACCTGGTCCTTGACTGTTGTTTTCCTCCTGATGTGGCTATACAACAGCTTCGGGTCAGACTTGACTTTTGATGCTATATCATTTTCATATTGTCGCTGAGCCTCCCTTCTTACCTGTGCATATTCGTTTCTGGCTCTTCGGCTAATCTCTTTATTTTCCTGGGTCCTTTGTCTTCTGTACTTTTTCCATTCTCTATTACACTTACTTTTTGCCTCCCTACACCTCTGGGTGAACCAAGGACTCGTTCTGGTCTTCCCATTACTTCTGTTTCCTTGGGGACAAACCTCTCCTCTGCCTCTTTGCATTTGGTTGTCACATATTCCATCATTTCTTTTACTGGTTTTCCTGCCAATCTCTCTCCCACTGAACGTCTTGTAGGAAGTTCCTCATGCCTGTGTAGTCCCCCTTTTGTAGTTTCGTTTCTCCCTTCCTATTCCTGCTCCCTCTCCACTTGTAGCTCAACTATATAATCAAAACACAGAACCAAATGATCACTAGCTCCAAGGGGCCTTTCATACGTGATATCCTCGATGTCCGAACTACTCAAGGTGAATACTAGGTCCAGTCTTGCTGGATCATCCCCACCTCTCTCTCTGGTAGTGTCTCTAACATGTTGATGCATGAGGTTTTCCAGTACCACATCCATCATCTTGGCTCTCCATGATTCAGGACCCCATGGGGCTCTAGGTTTTCCCAATCAATCTCTTTGTGATTGAAATCACCCATAACTAGTAACTTTGCTCTCCCCATGTGGGCTCTTCTGGCTACCTCGGCTAGTGTGTCTACCATTGCTCTGTTGCTCTCGTCGTATTCTTCTCTTGGCCTCCTGCAGTTCTGTGGCGGGTTGTACATTACAGCAATTATCACCTTATGGCCCTCAGACTGAATTGTTCCTACTATGTAGTCCCTTTCACCCATTCCATCCATTCCTTCCACTTCTTCAAATCCCCACCTGTTCTTAATGAGCAGTGCAACTCCTCCTCCCCCTCTGCTCCCTCTATCTTTCCTGAGGATTTGATATCCGGGTGGGAAGATTGCATCTGTTATCATCCTGGTGAGTTTCGTTTCTGTGAGTGCTATTATGTCTGGGGATGTCTCCTTTATTCTTTCATGCCACTCCTCACATTTATTTGTTATACCATCTGCATTTGTATACCAAACCTTTAACTTCTTTTCTAAAACCGTAGTCTGGGGGTATGTTGGGGTTGGGAAAGTGGGAGATCTGATGGGGAACTATGGGTGGTTGGTGTGAAGGTGGAGTTTGTACTGAGGTGGGTGGAATCATTGGGTATGGCATGTGTGTTTGGTTAGGTTGTTTGGTTGCATTGGGGTTGTCCAGGTTGGGGAACATCTGAAGGTGGTTGTATTAGAGCTTCCTCCTGAGTCTGGGTTCTCCTGTCCATCTCTCTTTCCTCCTTTTGTCTCTGTACCCTCTCTTTCAGTTTCTGTCTTTCTTCCCGTGTTCTGTCGCGGTCGAGATACACCCTCCGGTACTCTGACATATCCCTTAGTCTTGCTTTCTCCTGCAGGATCCTGTTTCGAGTCAATTCTGCTTTGAAAATTACTTTGACTGGCCGGATTCTTCCTCTTGCAAATCCCCTATTCTCAGAAAATTTGCCAGCTGGGTCATGTCATCTTCTCCTATTGCTTTCATGATGTTTTCAATCGCATTTTTCTCCCCTTGTCTTCTTGCTTCGTAAGTTTCCCCTTCAGCTTCATGGAGCCCATAAACAAAGACTGATCTCTCTCTTTCATTCTCCCACTGCCTATCCCTGTGTAACCCCTGATTCGATTTAGTTGCCTCCATTGCAGCTTTCCTTTCTTCAATCTCTTCACTGTCTGTTATCCCTTGGCCCAGTGGCCTGTCGCTTTCCCTTCTTAACTTTCCCTGTGCACTGCTGTGGTCTGTTAGGGCTTCTACATATAGCTTAGCTCTCCCTTTTACTACACTCCCTCGATTGTTCCTGATGTGATCCTCTCTTTCTCTCGGGCTCCACGATGGTCTGATATAGCCTCTGCATTCAGTTTTACTCCGTTCTCTACAGTCCTCTTCTTTGTGACTGAGGTAGCAGTTTCTGATACCATGTCCACATTGCTTTTTAGTTCTACTGGCTGTTTCAAATTTTTCAGTTCTTCTTCTAATCTCTGTATCTTAGCCTCTGCTGTTGTGACTTGCTTTTCCCACTTCCTGCTTTCTGCAGCTATCCTCTCCTCCCTTATCTTACTTTATGCAGCTATCCTCTCCTCCATTTTCATGCTAAGCTCCTCTAGCTTCCTTCCCCACTCATGTTCCCTTTTCATGAGCTCTGCTGCCCAATCTTCCTTTGCAGACTCATCCTCCAGTCCCCTAGTTTTCCGTCCTGCTCTCTGGGACCCCATTTTTATTTTTATTTTTAAGATGCCACAGAGTGGAAAACTATGTATTTCTGTGTGGTTGTTTTGTGGTGTGATTGCCTGAGTGTTTGTGTGGGGGTGGAGGGAGGGAGAGAAGAAACTGAAGACAGTGGGGAAATGGAAGAGAGGTGGGGAGGGGGAAATAGGGGGATTATGAGGAGAGAGTGAAGGAGGGAGAAGCAGAGGTGGAGAGAGAATGGGAGAGGAGAGGGGGAGGAGGTGGGTGAGAGAGGGGAGGAGCTATGTGAGAGAGGGGAGGAGGTGGATGAGAGAGGGGAGGAGGTGGGTGAGAGAGGGGAGGAGGTGGGTGAGAGAGGGGGTTCAGGGAAGGGAGTGGGGGAGAGGTGGGTGGAGGGAGCAGGGGAGTGTGTGTGGGCCTGTGTGTGTGTGTTAGTTTTGTGTGTATGTGTATGTGTGTGTGTGTGTGTTAGTTTTTTTTGTGTGTGTGTGTGTGTCCTCTCCCAGGGCTCCTGTTATCTAAGCCAAACGAATTTCTCACTTGGACGTGGTGGTGATTATATCATGTTTGGTCAAGAGAAACCGGAAATGTTGACAACAAAATTAGATCACACACACACACACACACACACACACACACACACACACACACACACACACACACACACACACACACACACACACACACACACACCTGGTCAAGCACGTCAAGAAATTAGAGAAAGTGCAAAGGTTTGCGACAAGGCTAGTTCCACAACTCAGGGGACTGCCCTATGAAGAAAGGTTGAGGGAAATAAGACTAACAACACTGGAGGACAGAAGAGTTAGAGGAGACATGATAACGACATACAAAATACTGCGGGGAATCGACAAGGTAGATAGTGACAGGATGTTCCAGAGAGGAAACACAGAAACAAGGGGATACAACTGGAAGCTGAAGACTCAGATGAGTCAGAGGGATGTTAGGAAGCAATTCTTCAGCCATAGAGTAGTTAGGAAGTGGAATAGTTTAGCGAACGATATAGTGGAGGCGGGAACCATACATAGTTTTAAGACAAGGTATGATAAAGCTCATGGAGCAGGGAGAGGAGAGACCCAGTAGCGGACAGTGCAGAGGCGGGGCCAGGAGCTGAGTCTCGCCCCCTGCAACCACAATTAGGTGAGTACACACACACACTAGCTAAGGGGTATGTCCTACGAGGAGAGGTTAAGGAAAATCGACCTGACTTCGCTGGAAGACAGGAGAGATAGGGGGGATATGATAACGACATATAAAATACTGAGAGGAATTGACAAGGTGGACAGAGACAGGATGTTCCAGAGATGGACAACAGCAACAAGGGGTCACAATTGAAAGTTGAAGACTCAGATGAATCACAGGGATGTTAGGAAGTATTTTTTCAGTCACAGAGTTGTCAGGAAGTGGAACAGTCTGGGAAGTGATGTAGTGGAGGTAGGATCCATACATAGTTTTAAGAAGAGGTATGATAAAACTCATGGAGCAGGAAGAGTGACCAAGTAGCGACCAGTGAAGAGGCGGGGTCAGGAGCTATGAATCGACCCCTGCAACCACAACTAGGTGAGTATATACACACACACACACATGTTATATATACAGCCATATTATATATACAGCCATATTATATATACAGCCTTATTATATATACAGGGGAAGGCCATTTCTGCCTCCTATCCTCTGGTGTGCTCTCTCCCCTCACCATATGTTCCTCTTTCCCCTCACCACCTGTTTCTGCTGCTGATATTAGTGATTTACCTGTGACCTGCTTCGGGAGTTTTCCTACTCCCGGGGCCAGGGCTTCCAACCTGTTGTTCTTGGCAGTCTGCTTTTGGTCATCTGACCGAGGCCTTCCACTGGCTTACCCTTCGACTACTTAGGTTAGGAAAGGTTTGTCAGGAAATAATACAAGTGTTCCTTGACGCGATTCTTAGTCATACGATGACCCGCAGCTGGAGTTTTGGTCATCTGACCGAGGCCTTCCGCTGGCTTACCCCTCCACCCATTAAAAATTATGATTATAATTATAGCCATTAGAGTCAAGAAATAATATAACTATCTACAGCCTGATAAATATGGCACAATGTGGAGGTAGAGATATAGTTTCCTCTGGTATCTGCTGGTAGTATATTGAAAATTTTAAGTCCACTTATGATGGGCTCCCGTGGCTGCCCTGTACCCAGTGTGTTGTTATGGTAGTATGAAGATTTTGAACTAAGCCTTTCAGTATTTTCCGTGTGTATATTATCGTATATCTCTATCTCGTATTCTCTCCAGAGAGTACATTTCTATGACTCACGAAATCGTAATGACACGATTGCAAACAAACCATACCACAGGTGGGGTTCGAACCCCACCCGTGGTATGGTTAGTACATTTCTATGGTATAAAATACCGACACCATGGAAAAATAAACACAAATGTAGTATAATGCGATCCTTTATTGACTACGTTTCGCCCACACAGTGGACTTTATCAAGTCACAAACATGTACCTGGGGAAAGAGTACTTGAGCATATATAGTGTGGAGTCAGGTGGAGAATGTTGGGTAGGTTGTATTTGAGACCTACCCAGCATTCTCCACCTGACTCTCCACACTGTATACGTATACTCATGTACACTTTATCCAACTGATTTGTTTGTGACTTGATAAAGTCCACTGTGTGGCGATGTCAATAAGGATGCTATACTCATTTGTGTTTCAAAATTTTCAGTTCTTTGAGGTGTTCCCAGTAGTTCAAATGCTTTATTGGTTCTGTGTGGGTGGTAAAAATTCTCTGTTTTTAGCAGCGATCTCATGCGCGTTGAACGGCGCTGCCAACACTAAGCTGTCTAACAAGCAAGATGGCACAAGGGATTTGACTACTGTTACCATTGGCATTATTTCTTTTGTACGCTCACGTTTTTCACCCTGTCATTTTTCCTGTTTCATGTTTTCCTTAGTCCGATCGCTAGCGCACTCGGCTCACACACTGAGGTCCGGAGATCGAAACTCCGGTAGGGCTGGAAAACATTAGGGACGTGTTTCCATAAGACACCTGTTGTCCATGTTCACTTATCAGTCTAAAATAGGTACCTGGGTGTTAGTCGACTGGTGTGGGTCGCATACTGGGACAAAACTTATCTAATTTGCCCGAAATACTCAGCATAACAAACGGCTTTCTATATACTAGTAGTATGTCATTGATGTCAGCTAGGCCTGTATACTTTGTACATGTACTTGTAGTAAATAAAGATATTATTATTATTATTATTATTATTATTATTATTATTATTATTATTATAAATAACTGAAGCTTGATAACTAATAATTTATTTATTGTGTTCTTTAAAAGAGGAGTCGGCTGACATACTTTTACGGGGTTGAGCTCCGTCTAAATTGCGTTTACTGATAGTCGCTGAGGAGACAGAGTGCGGGAAATAAGTGTGTAACCATAAAGTGCATATACACATTTGAACCAACATAAGAGGAAGCGCAGTGAACACTAAATAGAAAAAAAATATGGACTATAGTGTAAATTCTAGAGTGCTGGTGGAGTAACATTACTGTGGGAATAGGCCTGACCAGCGCCAGCGTATTATTGCAAGATACATTTGAAATCGGAGGTGGAAATTAACAAACAGATATTGAACTATCTAAGTAATATAGCGAGTGGCAAGGACAGATATGTGCAGTGACACAGTGAACTAAATCGGTATAGCATAAAATATATGGTGTTGCATATGGAAATATACTAAAAAGGACTGGCACTAGTGAACTATTGCCAGAGGTCCTGAGAAGTGGAAATAACAGATAAGTAATTACTGTAGTTATAAGTAACAAAAACAAGTGATGGTGGCATTGATGTGCAGGGAATCACAGTATACATAAATGGAGTATACAATCGATGTGAAGTGTCTTTCTCGTTGCCACTACTAAGTGTGAAATAAATTTTCATGGAAGTGTAAGGGAAATTACCGGAGGCCTAGGTGCCGTGTGGAAAATAAAGAAATGACCCCAGTATAGTGCAGTGAAAAGAAAAGCGTATCTTAAATAAATATAGTGTATATCCTTGTAATAACCAGTGTACAGCACAGTGATAAAATACTAGGGATAAAATAAAAGTAAATTAAAAAAACAATAGGCAGTGTGGGTCACTCTACTTGCCCTGGTGTTGACATGTGACAAGTGTGGCAGTATGGGTCACTCTATTTTCCCTGGTGTTGACATGTGACAAGTGTGGCAGTGTGGGTCACTCTAATTCTTGAATGAGATGTTTGAATTATACCTTCTTATGAAAACACTTAACTTAAGATAATTCATCATGAATCGAAATCTTTTGACTTTTATGATACTTGGGATTGTCTTGTGTTGTTGGGTGTTGTTTGATCTTCACATCGAATATCTTCAAGTGTAACGTGACGTGATGCATAAATCTGTGTGGGTCACTCTACTTGTCCTGGTGTTGACATGTGACAAGTGTGGCAGTGTGGGTCACTCTACTTGCCCTGGTGTTGGCATGTGACAAGTGTGGCAGTGTGGGTCACTCTACTTGCCCTGGTGTTGACATGTGACAAGTGTGGCAGTGTGGGTCACTCTACTTGCCCTGGTGTTGACATGTGACAAGTGTGGCAGTGTGGGTCACTCTACTTGCCCTGGTGTTGGCATGTGACAAGTGATATTCATAGATTTGAATTACCACATATAACGAATGGATTAGGATACCAGGACATAATAGAAAGACCTAGTGAACCTAAATTGGCAGTGGAAAACACAAGGAGAGTGATTAAAGAAAATGAAATTGGTTTAAAACGTGGCATCGTATGCGAGTAGTGCAGGCACCTGAGTGGTGGGTTCAGTCATACGTCTGGCAGTGCTGCCAGACAGCCATGAAGGCATACCATACACAACCATAAAACACCATATACACCATACCACAATATCCTGTCTAGACCAGTGTGAGGATCTCAGTAAGACCAGTAAATCAAAATATATATATGAGTGATCAGAGAGGAATAAATATGGAAAGAGTTATACAGTGAACAAACCGAAGTAAATGCATATTATAACAATAATATAATATGTAGTAAGTCTCCATAATCAGTACATCCCACATACCCATGCATTGACCTCATACCACCACTCCTGAGTGCAGAGCAGAAAGGAAAAGTGAAAATCAGGTTCTAGTGGTACCCAGTTGCAAATAGGATAAAGGCAGGATGGCAGTACAGTATACCTGTGCCACATGTGATAAGGCTCTTGGGAAAAAATCCAGAATCACATGCACCCTTGCTTTTCAAAACATCATGTTACATGTTCAAGAATTAACACAACAACCAAAAATGACATCTATCTAGAAATGTGTTTCTGGATCTGCAACAAGGATATGGAACTATGGACAGATATCAGGAAAGCACTCAGGAGGTTAATAAACAATAAGCATGAAAAAGAAAAGGAATTATTGAATAGTCTACCTGGTATATATATAGAACATGGGAAGATATGAGAGGAGTAAAGTCTAACACACAGAATGACCAGTCTACAACAATTGAACCAAAAATAAACAGTCATCCACTGGAAAAAACACAGGAGACAAAAAAATCAGCTAACTCAGCCCCCAGCCCCAGGACTGACCCAGACCCAGACCCCAGCCACAGTGAAAATCCAGATTTGGTTAAAGACTCCTCCACAGCCACCACAGCCATAGCCTCTAGTACAGATGTAGTAGAGGAGTCCTCTTCCGGGGTAGACTCGTCTAAAGCCATCACAGCCATCCCCTGTAGTACAGATATAGTAGGGGAGTCCTCTTCCAGGGAAAATGTTGGCCCCCATGTCATCAAAGGAGGAAAGCGCTGATAAAGAGGAAAATCAAGGAGTGGAAATAAGAGTAGAAAAAGTCATCCAGAGCAAGTCTGAAAAGAACAAAACAGGGATACATAACATAGAGGAAAGGGAAAGGGAGGAAGGGAAAGCTAGAGCAGGAACAAAAGAGAATGCAGAAGGGGAAGAACTACGCCTTAATGAAAGAGAGGAAGAAAACGCAAATAATTCGGCAGATCTTTGGGAAGACACAAAATCAGTAAATATAGGCAATCAAAACATTTGCAGATTCTATGCAAAAGGTATGTGCCTATATGGCAGAGCTTGCTGGAATAAACACACCAGAAAATGTGCCAACATGTTAAGGAAAGGAAAGTGTCGTTTCAACAAAGAGTGCAGATACTTCCATCCAGTGATGTGTCAAGCTTCAACACACTCCAGAGAATGTTATGACCTGAGCTGCCATGACCACCATATAAAGGGAACAGTACGTTTCGTTAGAACAGCAATCTTTTTTAGATATACAGAGAAACAACCAGATCAAAGAAAGAGACAAAAGGGGGAAATGGTACAGAGGGGACAGATGGGCAGCACAGTGGGACATGCCAGACAGGCACCAGCCCATCAGGGCCGTATGAACAATCAAAGTCAGTACTGGAGAAACCAGGGGTATGGGCACCAGGGGCCATACCAGGTAGGACATCAACAGTGGTACTAACGAAACACAAAGAAAGACGAAACATCCCGAATGGTAACTCCTGCTTCATATTTGCAAATATTCAGGGTCTGAAATAAAATAAAAATAACAAAGTTAGTTATGTTAGTGGACTCCTATCAGAAGCGAATGCCATGTTTGGAGCATTTACAGAAACACATACAAGGAATGTTTTGGACGGAGAGATTAAGATAGAAAACTATAACATGTATAGATGTGATAGAATTAATAGGTCACAAGGAGGAGTAGGACTCTATGTAAAAGATACTCTCTGTTGCAAAGAAGTGTTAAACGCTACGAATGATATAGTAGAAATCCTCTGCATTAAAGTGGAAAATAGGAATATAGCAATTATCCTAGTATACAAACCACCATCAGCAACTGTGAAGGAATTCACAGATCAGTTAAGGAAGATAGATAGCTATCTGGATAATCTAGAGAATCCACCCCAAACATTTTACTCCTTGGAGATTTTAATCTCCCTCATGTAAAATGGAAGATGAGGCAACATAATGTTATACCAGAAATATCTCCTGGAAGCACCCTGGCTCAACAGGCACATACCAGGGAACTAATGAGGCTTTGTGAAAAGTACTCATTAAACCAACAGATAATTGATCCCACTAGAAATGAAAATACCCTGGATTTGATATTCACAAACAACGAGGAACTAATCAGAGACATAACAGTTACAAAAACAATTTACTCTGATCATAACATCATAGAAGTTCAAACGAGTATTAACTCAGGGTTAGGGAACTGCGGCACTAATGTTAGAGACGGGATGTTCAGTAAGTTTAATTTTAATAACCATAGAATTGACTGGGAAAAAATAAACCAAGAGCTATCAGACATATCATGGGAATCAGACATGAGCACTCTAAATCCCCACCAGTGCCTAGAGAAGCTGAATACAGAATCATACAAGGTATGTATGAAACACGTACCATTGAGGAAACCCAGAAGAAGATCAGATATGAGAGAGAGCGTAGGAGATGGTACAGAAGAAGAAAAGGGGTTACTGAATTGTTGAAAAACACAAATATGTTGCAACAGAGGAGAGATAGCCTTAACCGAGAGATCACTGAATTAGAACAAAAACTTAAGATGTCATACCTAACAGAAGAAGTACAAAGGGAACAAAGAGCCATACAGGATATTGCAAGAAACACAAAATATTTCTATTCCTATGCAAAATCCAAGCTAAGAACTACCTGTAAATTGGACCATTATTGAGTGGAGATTCGTATACTGACGATGAACAGGAAATGAGTGAAATCCTAAAAGAACAGTATGAGTCAGTGTTCAGCAACCCACTAAATGCCAGCAAGGTAGAAAATGCAGAAATATTTTTCACTCCAGCAGAAGGCCGCGCAGACCACCTATCCGACATTAGTACAAATCCCATAGATTTCGAAAAAAAAATGGACAACATGCCCACTCACTCAGCACCTGGACCAGATTCATGGAATACTTCATTTATAAAGAAGTACTATTAGCAAGAGCCCTTAGTATTCTTTGGAGAAAGAGCTTAGATCTAGGTGAAATACCGGAGGCCTTAAAGAATGCAGACATAGCTCCTTTGCATAAAGGAGGTAGTAGAGCACTAGTTAAAAATTACAGACCAGTAGCCCTAACTTCTCACATCATAAAAATCTTTGAAAGAGTGATGAGACGACAGATTACAAAGTTCATGGACCCGCACAACCAACATAACCCGAACCAGCATGGCTTTAGAGCGGGACAATCATGCTGTTACAGCTGCTGAACCATTATGACAGAATACACAGATTTTGCAAAGGCGTTTGACAAATGCGATCATGGAGTGATAGCGCACAGAATGAGGGCCATAGGCATTACGGGAAGGTAGGCAGATGGATTTTGAGTTCCTAACACACAGAACACAAAAAGTAGTAGTGAACAGGGCAAGATCCAGCATCAGCGAGGTCAAAGCTCAGTGCCCCAAGGCACTGTCCTGGCACCTCTGCTGTTTCTTATCCTCATAGCAGACATAGATAAAAACACCCAGCACACTTTTGTATCATCATTTGCAGATGCCACTAAAATAAGCATGAAAGTCACTACGGTAGAGGACACTGAAAAATTACAGGAAGACATAAGCAGGGTCTTCCAGTGGGCAGTGGAGAACAATATGATGTTCAATGGTGATAAGTTTCAGCTGCTTAGCTATGGAAAAAATGAAGAACTCAAAAGGAACACTATATACAAAACGCAAGAGGTCACCACATAGAACGAAAGGAACACGTAAAGGACTTGGGAGTAATTATGTCTGCTGACCTTTCTTTTAAAGACCATAACAAGACAAAGATCACAACAGCCAGGAAGATGACGGGGTGGGTATTGAGAACTTTCAAAACAAGGGAAATAATGCCGATGGTGACACTCTTCAAATCGCTAGTGCTCCCTCACTTAGAATACTGTTCAGTGCTGACGGCCCCGTTCAGGGCAGGAGAAATATCAGAGCTGGAACAAATTCAGAGATCGTTTACGGCTCACATTGAGCCATTGAAACATCTAAATTATTGGGAATGCCTTCAAGTCTCGAACATGTACTCATTGGAGCGGAGGAGAGAGAGATACATGATAATATATACCTGGAAAGTACTTGAGGGAATGGTCCCAAATCTGCACACTGCCATAACAACATACTGGAGTGAGAGATATGGGAGGAAGTGTAAAATAAATCCAGTGAGGAGCAGGGGTGCGGTTTGGACAATACAGGAGCACTGTATTAACATCCGGGGTCCCAGACTATTCAACATCTTACCAGAAGATATCAGGTGCCAGATCAACCAGGCTGTGATGGATATGTGGGGCAGCGGACCTCCAGCAGCAACAGCCTGGTTGACCAGGCAAGCACCAGACGAGCCTGGCCCATGGCCGGGCTCAGAGAGTAGATAAACTCTCGAAACTCTTCAAAGGTATATCAAAGGTACATATAAGCAGTTGGAATTTGTCCCCTTTGATCATCATGTTATTTTCTACATCCCACTGCAAGACTTTGTTTACATCCTCTTACAATTTTACGGTGTCCTCCAGAGAGGTGAGTTTCATGCTAATTTTTGTGTCAATTGAAAAGGATGATACACAGCTGTGGCTTGTGGCATTATTTATGTTACGAGAATCAGAAACAGGAGCGGCGCCAGGACTGTGCCTTGGGGTACAGTACTAGACTAGGATTTACATTGTAATATGATTGGTAAAATTACCGACAATATGTTAGGTAAAAGGACACAAGTGCAACCAGTGCGACTTTTATTGTGACAACGTGTCACTCTCCAGGAGCTTTGTCAAGCCTGGAGAGCAAAACGTTGCCACAGCAAATTGTCGCATTAGTTGCCCTTGTGTTCTTTTATCTAACATAGAATTTACATTGTTTATTGTTCAGTGTCCTGGTCATTAGAACATTTTAAATCCATTTACTTATTAAAATTCCTGTTATACCTAGTGATCTTATTTTCTGTGTTATCACTCCATAATCAGAGAGAAGTATTGAGATTTAGCAGGCGGTCATGTGTGGGGTTATCGTTCATTAAGCATCTAGCTTAACGACCAGACTTGAGACGACCCAGGCCAACAAAACTAATCAGGCTACCAGACCAACGAACTTAACGAAGCTGCGTTAGCTGATAGCTTTAGCGATGGTCTGAAGCAGCAAACCCATTGGTGGACCTACATTTTTGGGGCTGTTATGGGTCTGTTATTGGTGCCCCTTTGCAACCCCTTCTCATACAGTGGACCCAAACATTTTTAAGCAATGTCGACTAAAGTGGCTTCTGGGGCCCCTCCGGGATTAGGGGCCCGAAGCTTCAGCTTCATTAGTTTCATAGTAGATCCGTCCCTGAGCTGCAAACCCAGAGGCCCTTCTT
>WNWK01018330.1:0-40216 GCA_009830355.1 Cherax destructor | reverse complement strand
ATATATATATATATATATATATATATATATATATATATATATATATATATATATATATATATATATATAAAAAAAAATTCAAAATTTAAATCCTGGCTTTTATGCTATAATTTAGTGTCTCTTTGGGATTGACTTAATGAAGATAATTTGATAACAATTTCCGGGCAGCTTCAAATTTAAAATCTGGTGGATATTCATTATTATTTTTTTGGATAACATATAAATGCCTTTGAGTTTGGGTTTATTCTTTCAAACACACTTCTTAGTGGAAGGTTTGAGGAGTTTTGGACAGTGAATGTCACAATTTGTCCTTATTATAAAAAAAATGGGATATTACTTTCCACGAAAAAGTTATGAATCCCTTTTTTTGAGTCACCTTTTTTTAGTGTTAATATACAATTGAATTAGAAATTTAAGTCTCACTCTGACTGATTCTATGGCGGGCATTTAATCAGGGGGGTTTAATCATGCTGCCACCAAACAGCAGCCAGTTAAAAATTAAACACAAATTGACTATTACATAGTCCTAAACAATGCTCCTCTGAATAATTCACCACTGTTAAAGTTTGAAGCCTATCACATGAAAAAAAAAATGGAAATGAACTATTTGGGGATGTAAATGGGCCGAAGTGCACTCAGCTAGTAATAAAATTTACCGTAGTGCACTCACGCTAGTAATAAATTGACGTGGGACTCACGCAGTAATAAATTTCCCTAGTGCACCACGCTAGTAATAAATTGACCGTAGGCACTCACGCAAAAAATTTACCGTAGGCACTCACCAAGTAATAAATTGACCGTAGTGCACCACGCAGAAAAATTGACCGTGGGCACTCACGCTAGTAATAAATTGCCCGTAGTGCACCCCACGCAAGTAATAATTGACCGGGGATCACGCAAGAATAAATTGACCGTAGTGCACTCACGCAAGAAATAAATTGACCGTAGTACCACGCAAGTAAAAAATTGCCCGTGATCACGCAGTAATAAATTGCATGAACTTTTTCCAATTTTCAGACACGGTTGAATATTAGCACGAAGATCTGATACTAATTAGAAGAGGTATTCTTGTTACCATATGGACACAATTTTCCCAAAATTTTCTTTAAAAAATATGGCAAATTAAATACACTGCCAAAGATTAATTCGAACATTCACAACACGCACCAGCTTCGAAGGCACATTAAGATACATCAGCACATTAAACCAAAAGTTAGCATTATCAAGGTATCAGCATTATCAAGGTATCAGCTTTAAAAAAAGGGGTACCCAAAATTAAAGGGGAAAAGCATTAAAAATATCAAAAAATCCAAACAAAAAAATTATTGCAAAAAATATTATTTAAATTTTCAATTTTTTTTTAAAAAAAAAAAATTGGACCTATCCCCAAAATAAAAAAAAAAATTCAAAAAATTTTATCAGCGTTCAAGTCTAAAGAAAAAATGAAGAAATAATTTTTTTGGGTTTTTTATAATTTAATTTTTAATTTTTTTGATTTTTTTTTTCCTTATTTTCCCTTTGGGGGGGGAAAAAAAGGGGAATTTACCTTGAGGTAAGAAAAGGAACTTATTTTCCAATGGTAAAAATGGGCAATTTTCTTTTGATGGTAAGATAAAAACATCTTCCGGGGGAAAAAAGGCCCTTTTTTCCCTTTTTAGGAAATAAAAACTTATCTTTTGAGGAAAAGATGGGAACTTTTCTTTTGATGGTAAGATGGGAACTTATTTTTTGGGGGAAAGATAAACTTATTTTTCCGGGGGTAAGAAAAGGGGAATTATTTTCCCTTTTGGAAATCCTTACCCTTGGAAGGAAAACAACAAGGGGGATGGGAACTATCTTCCCTTTGAGGAAAATAAGGCAACTTATTTTTGGGGAGGAAGATAAGGCCTTATCCCCTTTTGAGGAAGAAAAAGGGAAATTTTTTTTTAGGAAAATTTGGCAATTATCTTACCTTGGGGGTAAATAAGGCAACTTATTTTAGGAAAGAAAAGGAATTTTTCTTTTGATGGAATTATTTCCTTATAAAAAGAAAAGGAAACTTATCTTCCTTGAGGAAATGGGCAATTTTTTTTCCTTGAGGGAAATAAGGCAATTATTTTTGGGGGGCAAGATAAGGCAATTATCTTTTGATAAAAAAGGCCTTTATCTTACCTTAGGGAAAAAAACCTTATTTCCCTTGAGGAAAATAAGGCAACTTATCTTCCCTTGAGGTGGGGAAAAGCAATTATTTTTTAAAGGGAAAGGGAAAATTTATTTCCTTGGGGGGTAAGAAAAAGGCAACTTTTACCTTGGGTGAGACAAAATGAGAGAAAGGAAAGTTTCAATAAAAAAAAAGTTTACCATAAAAAATAATTATAAAAATTTTAAAAAAACTTACGATTTTTTTTGGGCGCAATTTTTTAAAAATCTAAAACAGTATATATATGTATTAAATATGATATATATTAATAATTCTTTAAAAATAAATTTTCACACTGATGATAATCAGTTGCATTTTTAACTTGTAATTTTTTTTTTAAAATTTTGGGAAAGGTATATTCCCCTCATTTATTGTCATAAACCTCATAGAAAGAGGAGGTACGGCGACGTTTCGGTTCGACTTGGACAGAGTCGGAGAACTAATGTCTAAAGTGTTAGAAACTGAGAGATAGACAGCTTAGATGCCTAACATAGAGTACAGGGTAAAAGATGATAGAAGTCTGTGAATGAACCAGAATACAAAGCAAAAGAGAAGTAAGACCATTACGAGATACGTAAGTAATGACAAAAAGGTTTAGATTGTGTAAAAAAGACAGAAATTTGATGGAAAGCCCAAAGAATGTAGTGTTGGGAAATTTTTGGGTTTGTGTAGGAGGTCTGTGTATATAGGTCTGTGTGTATAGGAGGTCTGTGTATAGGAGGTCTGTGTGTATAGGAGGTCTGTGTGATAGGAGGTCTGTGTAAAAGGAGGTCTGGGAAGGAGGTCTGTGTGTATAGGAGGTCTGTTTTATGGGAGGTCTTTTATAGGAGGTCTGGGTATAGGAGGTTGTGTTTATAAGAGGTCTTTTATAGGAGGTCTGTGTGTATAGGAGGTCTTTTTATAAGAGGTCTTTTATAGGAGGTCTGTGTGTATAGGAGGCTGTGTGATAGGAGGTCTGTGTGATGGAGGTCTGTGTGTATGGGAGGTCTGTGTGCATAGGAGGTCTGTTTTATAGGAGGTCTGTGGAAAGGAGGTCTGTGTGTATAGGAGGTCTGTGTAAGGATCTGTGTGAAGGGGGTTTTTAAGGAGGCTGTGTGTATAGGAGGTCTTTTAAGGAGGTCTGTGTGTATAGGAGGTCTGTGTGATAGGAGGTCGTGTAAGGAGGTCTGTGTTAGGAGGTCGGGCATAGGAGGTCTGTTTTATAGGAGGTCGGTTGGGATCGTGTGGGAGGTCTGTTTTATAGGAGGTCGGATGGGAGGCCGTGTGTATAGGAGGTCTGTGTGTATAAGAGGTCTGTGTATAGGAGGTCTGTGTGTATGGGATTTGATAGGATTGGTGTATAGGAGGTCTGTGAAGAGGGGTCTTGTGTATAGGAGGTCTGTGTATAGGAGGTCGGTGTATGGAGGTCTGTGAAGGGAGGTCTGTTTTATAGGAGGTCTGTGGGGAAGGAGGTCTGTGTATAGGAGGTCGTGTAAGGAGGTCGTGAAGGAGGTCTTTTTAAGGAGGTCTGTGTGTATAGGAGGTCTGTGGATAGGAGGTCTGTGTGTATAGGAGGTCTTTTATGGGAGTTCTGTTTTATAGGAGGTCTGTGATAGGAGGTCTGTGTGTATAGGGGGCTGTGTATAGGAGGTCTGTTTTATAGGAGGTCTGTGTATGGGAGGTCTGTGTGTATAGGAGGGTGGATCCCGGGGGGAAAGAGAAGAATTTGTGAAATGAGGAGGTAAAGTGGTTGGAAAGGGGAAAAAAAAGTTAGCACATGGGAAGTTTGTAAAGAGTAAATGGAGAAAGAGAAATGAAGTATAAGTAGAGTAAATGACAGGTGATGAGGGAAAGAGAGGTGCATGAGGGAGTGCATGAGAGAGGCATGAGGGAGGCATGGGGGAGTGCATGAGAGAGTGCATGAGAGGGCATGAGGGGGGATGAGAGGGGCAAGAAGGAGTGCATGAGAGGTGCAGAGGGATTTCAGGAAGACATAGATTCATTAGATAAAAAAAAAGAGGGAATTCGGGAAGTGTGGAGGTAAAAGGGAAGATGGAGGAAAAATTTTAGGTTTTGTTAAATGTTGGTGGGGGAAAGTTTTCAAGCACTGGAAAAAGAAACACAAAGGAGTTAGGAAAAACCAAGAGAGTTTTGGGGAAAATTTAAATGGAATAAAAGGAAAAGAGGGGGGGAAATGAGATTAAGACGGAAGCATTAAAGGCAACTGAGGATCCTGCTTTTTAGAGGATGAAGTATTTTTTTTAATATATGCATGAAAACATAAAGAGTACCTATGAATTGTCAGAAAGCATGATTTCCCCCTTGCATAAGAAAACACTGAAAAAAAAAGATGTAATGTGGGATAGTGAATGGTCCAGTTATTTTAAGAATTGTAAAACAGAAATATGGGTTGCAGAGAAACAAGGTTTTTAGGAAGGGTGGATGTGTAGACGAAGTGTGTAATGGGCACAAATGCAACTTATGTGACAATTTATTGTGCACTTTTCCCGCTCCCCAGGAGTTTTGTAAAGACTTTACAAACTTTACAAGAACACAGAGGACATATGTAAAGGAGGGGAGGTGAAAGATAGGTATGGTAGTGGTAGTAGAGGGGGAGTAGTAGTGTAGATAGTGGAGTAGAGTGGAGTAGAGTAGAGTGGCAGTAGAGAAGTGGGAGTGAGAGATGATGGGAGTAGAGAGGGGGAGTAGAGGGAGGGAGAGAGGGAGAGATAGAGGGTGAGAGTGGTGGTAGTGTAGTATAGTAGTAAGTGGTATTTGGGTAGTAGTTACAGTAGTAGTAGTATAAGAAAAGATAACTCTATGGATGCTATGTGATGGCTTTATTTTTTAAGAAAATTTTGGCAAAATCCGAAATGAAAAAGTCCCTTTTATTTTGTTTAATGGTGTCTGAAATGACGATTAAAGATGATTCAAGGTATTTACGCCTGCGGAAGTTTGTTCTTTGATCACTAGGCGGCGTCATGTCAAGATGGATAAAGGAGGTTTCACACACATGTGTTGTTTGTGTCTTTTCCGATGTATTGATGTTTATTGAGACGTGTTTAAAAGTGCTGTTTCAAAGACGTATGCCTTGGCCTCCGCAAGGGACTGTGTAAGTGCCCCAAAATTTACTGAAGGTTTTCACCGGTCCGAAACAGGTCTTCGCAGGATCGCTGGTTATGATGGCGACTCTAGTGTTGGCTTTGCAAGTACTTTGGGGACTTTCAAGGCACGACTGTTGGGAAGGATTGTGTTTTTTAAGGGGGAGAATTGAACTGATGATTTGAGGGCTCTTTTCACAGTAATTGATGAAAAGGCAAGAAAATTGTAGGGCATTGAATGTTTGGGTATGCAATCACACCCACGTCAAGAAACTTTGGGGTGCAAATTTGATGTCTTTTAAAAAAACCGACGACGCTGCCTCGTTTGGTAAAGTATCTTTGGGGTAGAAGGGAGATCGTTTTTTTTTATAGGCTTTAAACTTGGAATTTAAAGGTGAACCACTTTTTGGATGAGGACGTCGAGTAAATATCACTTGGGTCTCCTTCAAGGTGAATTAGATGGCCTTAAAATGTTTTTTGGGCTTCAGGTCTTTTACATTGAAAAAATTTTCGGACGTATGAGGACGTCCCACATATCAACCACGTGACATTTGGTGGGTATGATGTTGGCGAAGGTTCAGCTTCTAGGTGTTCCACGTTTACGTTGGTAAGACGGTTCAATTAACATATCAATGCATGCAATACAACGAAACACGCATGTGTTCAGCATAGAAACTACTGAGTCATAGAGAGTCACTGAAGTCCGTCAGTGAGTCATTTAATCGCCATTTCAGTCACCATTACATAAAATAAAGGTAGCTACGTCTTTTCCCATTTAGCCATAATTTATAAAACAAAAACCTTCCCAAAATTTAGCAACTTAGATTTCCCCTCCAATTTACTACTACTATTACTGAAGTACTATTTACCAACTACGTAACTGCACTGCTACACACTTCCCCTACTATTTTCCCATTTCACCCCAGTGAAAAATAAGAAGGTCCTTCATTGTTTGTAAAACTTTTCAAAGCCCCCCTCGGAAAAAAAAGTCATATTAGTTGCATCTGTGTCCTTTTTTCCTAAGATTTTTGAAAATTCTCCAGTTATTACCAAAGATAAGAACTTTTTTTTCCTTACAAATGTGGAAAATGCACATGATAGAGCGGAAAAGGGTGAATGTGAGATAGTGCAAATTTCAATGAGTCGAAGGTTATTAAAAAAAAAATTTTTTTTTCAGAGCGGGGGCTGTTAAGGTACGTAGGAGAAAAAGGGGAATCTTTCCGGGAAAAGTAAGTCTTAAGACGATGTCTGGGATGTCACCGGATGTCACCATGGATGTACCAGGGATGTTTAACATCGAAGATGGCGTTTAATTGAAGTGAATACTAGGGCGTTGGGGGAATTGGGAAATGTCACAGGCGCTTTTTCCGATACAATGTTCACTTTAGAGATTTGAAGAGAAGTTGATAGGAGGGGAGCGTATGTTGGGGGGAAGGGAAAATTTAAAAGGGAACGAAATAAAGGGCAAGGTGATAAGAATAAAAAAATATACGAATGAAAGAAGGGATATTAGATTGAGATGAGAATATTGAGGAAGTAATTGATTAAAATCTTTCAGGTATTTGCGATTAAAAAATTTTGAAATAATGAACCAAAAAAATTAAGAGGAAAACAAATTAGTGGAGCATTAGGCATTTTGGAAGACAGAGAACATTTACCATGGTAAAAAAAAGGAATATAGCAAAGTATAGTGATGCCAACACTGTTAAATGATTGTGATACTTTCCTTTATTATCGCCCCAGTAAGGAGAAAGAGGAAGGAAGTGGAAATGTGGTTTGAGGAAAATTTTGGGTACAAATATTGCAAAAAATTTGGGAAATTATGTGGGGTGGGGATCAAATGTATTATTCAAAAAGATGACAAGGAGGGGGATTCGACTTTTGTAAGGAAAAAGAGGAAGGTTTAAAAATTTTGGGGGGTAAAGAAAAGAAGAGAATGTCCCAGGACTCGTCAAGGAGGATTTTGGGACGGGAAGTACTCACCCAAAAAGGTTATGAGTACATTAGATGTTGGGGTGTGAAAGGGTTGGGGTGTGATAACGGTTTTGGGGTGTGATAACGTGGGGGATGTTGGGGGGTGTGATAACGGATGTTGGGGGTGATAACGTGATGTTGGGGTGTATAACGTGATGTTGGGGGGGATAAGGGATGTTGGGGTGGATAACGGATGTTGGGGTGTGTTTTTAAACGATGGGGGTGATAACGGATGTTGGGGGGGATAACGGATGTTGGGGTGTGATAACGGATGTTGGGGTGTGATAACGTGATGTTGGGGTGTGATAACGTGATGTTGGGGTGATAACGGATGTTGGGGGGGATAACGTGATGTTGGGGTGTGATAACGGATGTTGGGGTGTGATAACGGATGTTGGACGTGATAACGTGATGTTGGGGTGATAAGGATTTTGGGGGGTGATAACGTGATGTTGGGGTGATAAGGGGGTTAAACTTTTGGGGGGGAAGGTTTTTTAAAGGATTTTGGGTTAAAACGGATTTGGGGACGGGAAAGGAGGGGGGTAAAGTGTTTTCTGAAACGGGGGGGGGGAAAGAGGGGGGAAAGTAGGGGGGTGAAACTGGGGGGGGAAAAATTTGTGTCTGATTTGGGGGGAAACGGGGATTTTGGGGGGATAAGGTAAAACGAAGGAAAAGCAAGGGGGCCTTGAACCCTAAGGGAAAGGAATACATTTCTGCCCCTTGAAGGAGGGAATACAGTGCTGCACCTGAAGGAGGGGACAGTGCTGCACTCTGAAGGGGGGAAGTACAGGTCTGCACTCTGAAGGGGGGAAGAAGTGTCTGATTTGAAGGGGGAAGCAGTGCTGACTTGAAGGAGGGAAGTACAGGCTGCACTCTAAAGGGGGGAAGACAGTGCTGCACTCTGAAGGAGGGAAGACAGTGCTGCACTTTTGAAGGGGGGAAGTACAGTGTCTGCACTTGAAGGAGGGAATACAGTGCTGCACCTGAAGGAGGGAAGTACAGTGCTGCATCTAAAGGGAAGTACAGTGCTGCACCGAAGGAAAAAAATAGTGCTGCACCAAGGAGGGAAGCAGTGCTGCACCGAAGGAGGGAAGTACAGTGCTGCACTTGAAGGGGGGGTACAGTGCTGCACCTAAAGGGAGGGGTAAGTGCTGCATTGAAGGGGGGAAAGTACAGTGCTGCACCTGAAGGAGGGGACAGTGCCTGCACCTGAAGGAGGGAAGAGTCTGCACTCTGAAGGGGGAAAAACAGGCTGCACTCTGAAGGAGGGAAGACAGTGCTGCACTCGGGAAGGAGGGAAGTGTGCGGGGCCCCCTTGAAGGAGGGAAGACAGTGCTGCACTCTGAAGGAGGGACAGTGCCACCTGAAGGGGGAAAAACTGGCCCCTTGAAGGGGGGAAGTAGTGCTGCATCTGAAGGAGGGAAGTGTGCTGCACTTGAAGGAGGGAAGTACAGTGCCTGCATCTGAAGGAGGGAAGACAGTGCCGCACTCTGAAGGAGGGAAGACAGTGCCCACCGAAGGAGGAAGACAGTGCCGCACCTGAAGGGGGGAAGCAGTGCCTGCACCTGAAGGAGGGAAGTACGGCCTGCCCCTTGAAGGGGGGAAGAAGTGCCGCACTCTGAAGGAGGGAAGTACAGTGCCTGCATGAAGATGGAAGACAGTGCCCACCTGAAGGAGGGAAGACAGTGCTGCACCTGAAGGAGGGAAGACAGGCTGCACCTGAAGGAGGGAAGTCGTGCTTGCACTCTGAAGGAGGGAAGTCAGTGCTCACCTGAAGGAGGGAAGTACAGTGCCTGCACCTGAAGGAGGGAAGACAGTGCCTGCACTCTGAAGGAGGGAAGTACAGTGCCTGCACTCTGAAGGAGGGAAGTACAGTGCCTGCACTCTAAAGGGAGGGAAGTGTGCCTGATTTGAACATGGAAGAAGTGTTGATTAAAGGAGGGAAAAAATTTTTTTTTTGGGAAAGAGAATAAGGCCTGATTTAAGGAGGGAAGGCATCTGCCTCTAAAGGAGGGAAGAAGGCCCTGCCCAGTGTCATCAACAACTTGTAAACAAAGTGTAAAATTAGTGTATGGCTGAAGGCCTGAGAACGTAACTGGGACGTCGTCGTTTAAAAACTGTCACGTTTCCAACTGTGAACAAAAAATATATTTTATTAGCACTAACTATTAACTGTTATTTTTGTTATTTTATGAAATAAGTGATCCCTTAAATTCAAATTTTGGGTCAATTTGGGGGAATATTAAGTCTTTTTTTAACTTTTTGGGAACAATAACAACAAAATAATGTCAACAAAAACAACAGAAACAAAAAAAAAGAACGAAAAAATAAAAATCAAGAATATCAAGAACAACAAAATAATATCCCAAAAACAAAGGAAAAAAAAACAAGAACGAAAATAATAAATATCAAGAAACAAAAACAAAAAAACAAAAAAAACAAAGAGATCAATAACAAACACAACAAAACAAAGTTTTAATTTTAAGGGGGAACCAACATATTTTATTAATAAGGTTTGGGTTTTCCCTTTTTAATTGTAAAAGTATTTTAGCTATTTTAAAGGATTTTTTTAATTAAGTTTCTCGGGGAATTTTAGACCATTAGATATTTGATAAATTTTGGGGTTTTTTTAATAATGAACTCTGGACCAGAAATACGTAAAACTCTCAAAAACATTGATGACAATACCAACAGTTTAACTCTGTCTTGATGTGAAGAAAATGGAATGGGAAAAAAGTTATTTGTTGGTTTTCTGTAAATTTTAAATTATTAATCATTGTTACCTTTAAAAATTTAAAAACATCTGGGAAAAGGGAAAATGAGTTATTTTCAGGTAAACAGTAAAATTTATAGAATGAGCTAAACTATTTTTCAAAAAGGGAAATGGTTTATATTTACATTCTTAGGCCTAAGACACCAAATATCATCAACTATCTATTAAGAAGAACTGTGTTAAGCAATCTTGAAAAAAAACCATGTATAAATTACTAAGAACAGGTTGAATTTTCTATAAATTATCTAAAGGGTTGTTTATTTTTTGAGAAATTGTTGGAAAATTTCTAATTTTAAAAGAAAAAAAAACAACATATATTTGGGGGATAAACTAAAACCTTGACTGACTTAAATATGTCTCACTCATTTTCTTGTCGATATTACATGCCATTATTATAATATTTGATTTCTCTGTGACTCCTTTTACACTTCCAGAGACACGAATGAATGAAAATTTATGAAAGTGATCATTACAACTTACGTATGACGTGCGACCACAGAACTGTTGCGTTCCAGTTCAAGACGTACTGGGGGACATTGGGACCCGGCACCGCCAGGCTCCAGATTAAATTTGCCTGCGTAGGTCATCGCCACTACATTTCACGCTATCATCTGCAACTGTATAAAAGCGTTATCTCAAAGTTTCAAGTTTTACTATTAATAATAGAATTAATATTTGTTTTGTGTTAGACTTAGATTAAAAAAAGCTTTTTTTGGAAAGTTTTTTGACATGTGAGATACGATGATGCAGCAGATAGAGGAAACAACAGGTTCGGTCCTATAAAACATAAATAACAAGAAATGGTTATAACTGACCAAAATTTTTTAAAGGGGGTGGACCGGTAAGCCAGCGGAAGGCCTCGTTCAGATGACTCCAACGGCGGGTCATCATCTGACTAGACCCGCGTCGGGAAAAATTGTCCTGTTTCCTGACAAACCCTTTACCTAACCTAACCGGGGAAAAACATATGTTTTAATTGCAACCCAGAAAAACTTTTCGCTTATCTATGGCTACTCAACCACCTTGTTTATGTTTGTTAAAGGGAGTGTAAGTCCGGTTGTTAGTCGGGGGGAGATATATGTAAAAAATTTAAAAAAAAAAAAAATAATATGACAGTTTTAGTGAATTATGTGTTTCCAACCCGGGGCAAACGCGGAATCCCCAAAATTTATAAAACTTAATTTGAATACCCCTTTCGCTGAGCTGCTCATTGGCAAGAATCACTCATCTCTTAATGACATGATAATTAATCACATTATCATTATGCTATAAACAACTTTAAATACATCGATCAAATATTGTGTGGAAAAAAAACAGCTCACGTGCAAAAAAAATAAGGAGGTTGTAATTAGCTTAGAGAGAATGACCTAAACACAAGACTATACTTATAAGGGGGACGGCCAAAAGGAATGACGGCTCACGACTTGGGGTTTAAGAGGTGAAAAAAGGTTTTTGGAAAAGGGATAACCAATTAAAAAGTAGGTAGAGGATGAGCAGAAATTATTGTTTACTTAAAAAAGTTTATTTCAGAGGCGATGGTTAAAGGTTACTTCAAGGAACATGAAGAGTGAAAGGAGAAACCCTGACAGGAATAACAAAACCGCCAGATCGAAGAGTCAAACTTATGACATGTTTGCCGATGTAATAATTATCTTTTTTGTTGTTTAATATCGGGTTTTTTAAAAGTATTAATTAAAATGATATACAGTGGTATGTATTACCATGATATACAGTGGGGTAATGGGGTTTTTTTAAATGACTTTGGGATTTTTAAAAGGTTTTGGATGTATTCCCATGATATACAGTGGTATGTAAACTGATATACAGTGGATGTATTACCACTGATATACAGTGGCATGCATTACCACTGATATACAACTAGATCATTATTTAGTTTTTTTAATTTTTTAGTTCAATATTTAAATGGCATTAAGAGAGGACAAGATTCTAATGATCTGTTTATTCATGTGAGAGATTTTAACCATCAAATTTATTTTAAAAACACTGAGAAAGTCGATTTTAGAACATTCGAGAAGAATAAAAAGACTGAAGTCTCAAAAAAATATTTTTTGAAAAAATAGTTTTTGAAAAAATTTTCATTTATAATTATTTTGGGAAATTTAAAAAAGTTTTTAAAACCATCACAAAAAGCCGGGTTTTTTATGATGATTTTGGGTAGGTGGCCCGTGAAACACAGCTTATATTCCAAAATTTTTTTTAAATTTTTATTAATTATAAATGAACCAATTTGTATAACCCAAAAGAATATTCATATTATTTTAAAAACTATATTTTTATGAGACTTGTCTATTATATTCTTCTCGACCATGGGCCTTGTTTATATTTTGAGCCCAATTGTTGGAAAAAAATTTTAATTTTAATGTTAAAAACAACTTTGATTTAGTTGATAAATTAAACCCTTTACTGATTTAAATGATTTTAATATGGGTTTTGATGTTACCTCCTTGTTTACAAAAGTTCCAGTTGATGATTTACTAAGTTTCTTATCTGAAGAACTGGTTAATTAGATTTACCATTGCCAGTTCCTATTATCATTAAACTTTTTAAAACTTTGTATTGTTGATGCAAAATTTGTATTTAATGATGAGTTTTACACTCAGAAGTTTGGTATGGCAATGGGAAACCCTCTTTTCACCTGTTCTTAGTAATTTATATATGGAATTTTTCGAAACAAGATTGCTTAACACTATCCTTCCAATAGAGCAAAGGTGGTATAGAATGTTGATGATATTTTGTGTTATGCCTAAGAATGTAGACATAAACCATTTCCTTTTAAATTAAATAGCTTAGCTCATTCTATAAATTTTACTGTTAAATTCGAAGTAAATAACTCATTGCCATTCCTAGATGTTTTTATTATTAATGGTAACATTGATTTTAAATTTAAAATTTACAGAAAACCTACAAATAATTGTTCCTATGTACACTATTATTCTTCACATCAAGATAGAGTTAAAGTGTCGGTTTTCTTTCTATGTTTTTGAGAGCTTTACGTATTTGTAGTCCAGAGTTCATAGATGAAGAAATCTCTAAAATTTATGAAATAGCTAATGATTTAAAATACCCAAGAAACGTAATTGATAAATCTTTTAAAATAGTTAAAATACTTTACAATCCAAAAGGACAACCAACCTTATTCAACCAAAAATATGTTGGTTCTCCCTTACCATAAAAAACGGGGGTTTGATATGCCTTCCTTTTCTTAAGAATTTTAATATCAAAGTTGTATTTAAAAATCTTGATACAGTAAAAGATTTTTGAAAAAAAATTTTCCCCAAAAATGCTGACGGATGTGTCTATAAGATTCCCTGTAAAATATGCGATAAAGTTATTATGGTCAAACTGGTAAAAGTCTTGAACTAAGATTAAAACAACATAAATATAGATTAGAACTGGGCAAGATTCTAATGCTCTATTTATTCATGTGAGATTTTAACCATCCAATTGATTTTCAAAATGCTGAGAAGGTTGTATCAAGCAAGTCCATGGTTGAGAGGAATATAATAGAATCATGTTTCATTAAAAGCAGTTTTGAAAATAATATGAATATTTTTTTTGGTTTATAAAATTGATTCTTATAATTAATAAAATTTGGGAAGAATTTAATGAAAAATTTGGGACTAATCTTAATTCTTGGGAAGAGTTTCAGGTCCTTTCTTTTTCCTTCACAGAGTCGTGGATGTTACGCTACTGTGAGGTGTAGTCTTTGTTAGTGTGATGTGACTGTGGGGTTTATTCTGCCCCTTTAAAACCTTCTTGTCATTTTCCTTTTATAGCCCCTTGATAATGTGAGTAGTCACGATAGCATTTGGGAATTCCTCTATTTTTTCATAGTGGTTGTCTTGCATATATATATATATATATATATATATATATATATATATATATATATATATATATATATATATATATATATATATATATATATATAAATATATTATTTAAAATTAAGTCCTTTCCAAAATTTTATCTTATACGTTTAAAGATATATTTTTTTCACTTATATTAATGAAAAATTAATAATTTTTGTACCAGAAAAACCCTTTAGAAAACTTACCTAACTTTATTATAACAAGCGCATTAATATACCCTAATCCAACTAAATATATTTTAGATAAGTTTACAATAATTTAAAAATAAAAAACACAAAAAAATTTTTTTTTCGTTAGGTTCATAAAATTTAGGGAAATTTTCGGTTCCCTTATTCGGCAAGAAGAACCTTGCTTTTTAACAAAATGAAAGTTTTCCCTATTGGAGACTTTTGTATTTATTAAGAGAAATTAAACTCTTGTCTTAAATTCGTCACATTAACAAGAAAATATATTAATTTTAAGTAATACTACTTATAACCTACATTCTTTATACCTTTTCATTAGAGTCAAGATACTTACTGTAATTTGGTAAAAGTGTTATTTTGTGTTTTTTCCGACGAGGCCCCGGGTGTTCGCCACTACACTGATTGTATAGTCTTGGCAAGGCGGGGATTGTCATTGTTGCTGAGCGAACTTCCTTTTTCCCGTGATTGATTTCCTTTATTACCGTCTTTATCTTTTCCGGACCTGGTAATTATCGATCTCTCCATTTTCATTGACTGGATGACCCCACGTCACATTAACACTTGTTTTATAAGGCACTAGTTGGTTAATTACTGAGGCCCAGGAGCTGAAATAAATTCAAAATGTTAGATCATATGAGTATTAGGGAAATATATGTATCATTGATTTGAATTAATAATCAATAAATTTAAACTTATGTATAAAATTTTAGTAGAATTTGGCTGAAAACAATAAGTTAGTTTGGGAGAGTTTTGTGAGGTTACGAACCTAATTGTAGTTACAAAATAAAGATTTTTTAGATCGTCAACGAAACAATATGTCCATCAATTTGGAAGGATTTTTTTTCTGAAAATTATTTTTTATGGAGTTCGGCCTATTTGGCAAGTTCTAGTTATGAGGCACACACCACACAAATAAAATACACAAACACGCACCCCCGCACACACACACACACACACTGAGCGGGAGTCGAGCCCCCTGCAACCACAATTAGGTGAGTACACACACACACACACACACACACACACACACACACACACACACACACACACACACACACACACAAAAACCCCACCACACACACACACACACACACACACACGACTTTTTCCTTACACACACACACACACAAAAATCCACACACACACACACACACACACACGACGTGTTTCCTTACACACACACACACACACACACAGGAGGCAACAACGGGTCATGGTGCGTGATGAGGTATCACAATGGGCGCCTGTGACGAGGGGTTTCCCCGGGGGGCAGTCCTAGGACCAGTGTTATTCTTGGTATATGTAAAACATGACAGAGGGGATAGACTCAGAAGTGTCTCTGTTCGCAGATGATGTGAAATTAATGAGGAGAATCACATGGGATGAGGACCAAGCAGGACTTCAAAGAGACCTGGACAAGCTTGACATCTGGTCTAGCAACTGGCTTCTCGAATTTAACCCCACCAAATGCAAAGTCATGAAGATCGGAGAAGGGCAAAGAAGACCGCTGACAGAGCGGGGTAGGTGGACAAAAGCTAAAATCTCAAAAAAGGAGAAAGACCTGGGGTGAGTATAACGGCACGTCTCCGGAAACAAAATCAACCAGATAACCGCGGCAGCATATGGGCGACTGGAAAACCTGATTAGCGTTCCGTTACCTTAACAAGGAATCGTTCAAGACACTGTACACCGTGTACGTCAGGCCCCATACTAGAGTATGCAGCACCAGTCGGGAACCCACACCTGGTTAAGCATGTCAAAAAATTAGAGAAAGTGCAAAGGTTTGCGAAAATAGTTCCACAACTCAGGGGACTGCCCTTGAAGAAAGGTTGAGGGAAATAGGACTAACAACACGGGAGGACAGAAGGGTTAGAGGAGACATGATAACAATACAAAATTTTTGGGAATTGACAAGGTAGATAGTGCAGGATGTTCCAGAGAGGAAACACAGACACAAGGGACAAACGGGAAGCTGAAGACTCAGATGAGTAAAAGGGGATGTTGGGCACTTCTTCAGCCATAGAGTAGTTGGGAAGTGGAATAGTCTAGCGAACGATATAGTGGAGGCGGGAACCATACATATTTTTAAGACAAGGTATGATAAAGCTCATGGAGCAGGGAGAGCAGAGACCCAGTAGCGGAAGCGAAGAGGCGGGGCCAGGAGCTGAGTCTCGACCCCTGAACCACTAGGTGAGTACAATTAGTGAGTACAGAGGCTTAGTGTCAATCGACAGGGCCAGGGGCAAAAATGGTAACACAACACACACACAGGGCCAGGAGCATGGCCCCGACCCGAACCACAACTAGGTGAGTACACACACACGCACACACACACATCAGATGGGGTATACTTTAATGACTGAATAAACTCTTTAGCAAAGCTTATTTGAAAATTAAATATTTGGGTTTTTTCAGGAAAGTCAACAAGAGTCATTATCCACTAGATATGAGGTATGGGGAATGAGAAAAGACAAAAGCAACTAAATATTATAATATTAAAGGGTTGAAGGACTAAGGATAACCTTCAATGCTCTGATAGAGTCAACAGGAATACTATGTTAAGAAAGACCAGAAACAGGAACTTGAGGGTACAGATGAAGGCTAAAATCAGAGGTAAGTCACAAAATGTCGGGAAGATTTCTTCGTGTTTGTTGTAGTCATGGGGTGAAATAAACAGGAAAATGCTAGAGGAAAGGGATATAACACCTTTACGAATAGAGGATCGACTCGGGAACATGGGAAAAAAAATTAAGTACCCAGTTTGATCCTATAACGAATAACTGCCAATTTATCCCATTACCGTTCCATCGTAGAACTGTTAAGGGAATTTAGTGTGCTTCTGCTATGTTATAGATCGGTCAATTTAAACCTTATATTTCTGTGACTTTGCCGTAATTTGCATACTTTAATTTTTTTTTTGGTGTCCAAACACTAATCAATTCTACTTCCGTCGTTCGTCAACCACTGAGAAACTCTCTCTCTCTCTCTCTCTCTCTCTCTCTCTCTCTCTCTCCCCCCAAGTCTAGAACCACAACACTACTCAACACCTCACCCCCAAAGGGAAAAAGGATTTGGGAGCTTTTAGATTTTTCATTGGCTTAACACTACAAAAACGAAGATCCTCCACCAATTCCTCAGAGGAATCGAAAAGTCAGCCGACAATGAGCCCTTTTAAGTCTGGGGCCCGAAGACTCGACCTCTACAACCGCAAACACTTGAGTACAAATAGAGAATAAAACACACATTCAGAGACAAAAGACAGACAGACACAGTTGGGGGAAACGATTGAGAGGCAGGTTCCATACATAGCTTTAAGGGGGGGGATAAAGCCCCATGGAGCAGGGGGGCGTGACCCAGTAGCGGCCAGGGAAGGGGGCCAGGGGGCTTGATGACCCCTGTAACCACAACTGATGAGTACAACTAGGTGAGTACACCCCACACAAAAGTTTGCTTCACGCACGACGGATTCAACCGGGGGCAGAAAAATTTCGAAGTGTTTCCCAAACACATAAAACAACAGGCCAGTGTCTAATTGACATGGCCTAGGGCAAAATGGTAAGTAACTAACACACTGGAGGACAGGAGGGTTAGGGGGGACATGATAACGACATACAAAATACTGCGTGGAATAGACAAGGTGGACAGAGACAGATGCCAGAGAGGGGGGACAAAACTAGAGGTCACAAGTAAGTTGAAGACTCAGATGAGTCAAAGGAATGTTAGGAAGAATTTCTTCAGTCATAGAAGTCAAGAAGTGGAATAGTCTGGCAAGTGAAGAGTGGAGGCAGGAACCATAATAGCTTTAAGACGGGTATGATAAAGCTCGGACAGGGAGAGAGGACCCAGTAGCGGTCAGTGAAGAGGGGGGGCCGGAGCCCCCCCCCCTGCAACCACAATTAGGTGAGTACACACTTTCAAGGCAGAACCAGGATCCTGAGGAGAAAGCACGACTGAGGGACAACAGGAGAGTGTACCTCAATCGAGACAGAACACAAGAAGAAAGGACGATACTGAAAGAGAGGGTACAAAGACGAAAGAAGGAACGAAAGGCAATGATGAAGATAAGCAGAAGAACCAGACACGGGTGGGGGGAAAACACTTTCAGGAAACACCGCAGAAGGACTCCAACCCCCAAATCCCAATGGACTGAACAATCTAAACCAAACCCACATACGTTTTTTTCCCCCAACCCCCACAAAACCCCCCACCCCTACAGCAGCCCCTCCCATGGGCATTCCCCCCCCCTCATCAAAACCCAAACCCCTCACCGCAACCCCACATGGCCCCCGCCCCCCAACCCCACCATTCTCCCGGACCAGTTTTAGAAAAGAAGTAGAAGGTATGGTACACGAACACAGATGGATTAACGAATAAATGTGAGGAGGACATAAAAGAATCAATGAGAAGTCCCCAGACATCATAGCAGTCAGAGAAACAAAACCCTTTTTGAGACAACAGAAGCAATCTTCCCACCAGGATATCAGATCCTGAGGAAAGATAGAAGGAGCAGAGGGGGAGGAGGTGTTGACTGCTCTAAAAAAAAAGAAAAAAGAGGGGAAATTTTGAGGAAATGGAAGGGATGGACGAGATTGAGAAAGAGATTACACAGTAGGTACAATTCAGTCTGGGGACATAAGGTAGTCATTGCAGTGATGTATCCCCAAACAGAACTGCAGGAGGCCAAGAGAGGAATACGAAGACAGCAACAGAAAATTGGACACACTGGCTGAGGTGGCCAGAAGAGCTCACTGAGCAGAGCAAAGTTACTGGTTAGGGGATTTCAACCACAGGGAGATCGATTAAAACCGGAGCCCATGGGATCCGAAACATGGAGAGCCAAGATGATGGATGTGGTACGGAAACCTCATGCATCAACATGTCAGGGACACTACCAGAGAGAGAGTAGGAGGAGAACCAGCAAGACGGGACCTCGTGTAACCTGAGCAGTTCAGACATTGAGGACATCATATATAGGGGCCCCTTTGGGAGCAGTGATCATGGTTCTGAGCTTTGAATACATAGTAGAGTTACAAGTGGAGAGGGTAACAAGAGTTGAATGGGAAAAGCCAAACTATAAAAGGGGGGACTAAAAGGATGGGGAACTTCCAGGGGGGTTTCATTGGGACAGAGAATTGGTGGGAAAGTCAGTAAACGAAATGATGGAATACATAACAAAAAAACGCAAGGAGGGGGAAAAAGGTTTGTTCCCAAGGGCAACAGAAATAATGGGAAGACCAAAGTGACCCTGGTTTACCGAAGGTGTGGGGAGGAAAAAACTAAGTGCACTAGAGAAAGGAAAAGTACAGAAGGCAAAGGACCCGGGAAAATAAGGAGTTTAAACGGAGAGCCAGAAACGAGTATTCACAGATAAGGAGGGAGGCCCAGAGACAGTAGAAAACAACATAGCATTAAAGCGGGGGACCCGAAACTGCTGTATAGCCACATTAAGAGGAAGACAACAGTCAAAGACCAGGTGATCAAGCTGAGGAAAGAAGGTGGGGAACTCAAGAAACGATCAAGAGGTATGTGAGGAGCTCAACACGAGATTTAAGGAAGTTTTGGTATGTCATCCAACAAGTGTTGGATGACATACACACAACTGAGGGGAAGGTGAAGAAGCTGCTAAGGGCCTTTATCCAAAGGCGATAGAACCGGGCATCTCCAGTGGGAGCAGATATGTTTGTGCCACAACCAAATCTTCAAACATCCCCTTGAAGTTGGGCAACTACCCGAGGTATGGAAAGGCAAATGAGTTCCCATTTTTTAAAAAAGGAAAAAAACGAGGCACTAAACTATAGACCGGGCACTGAAATTTTAGTATGCAAAGTCATGAGAAGATTATCAGGGGGAGAGGGGAGAGCACCCGGAACGGAACAAGTTTATAAAAAGACAAACAGCACGGATTCAGGGAAGGAAAACCTTTACAAAACCCCCTGGAGTTTTAGACAAAGTAACAAAATAAGACACGAGAGAGAGGGGTGGGTTGGGTTGCATTACTTGACTGGGGAAAAAAGCCTTCGACACAGTTTCACAAGAGATTAGGGAGAAGTTAGAGGATCAGGGGGGTATAACAGGGAAAGGGGACTGCAATGATCAGAGAATACCGACAGGGGGGCAAAACGAGTCATGGTACGTGATGATGTATCACAATGGGCTCCTGTGACGAGCAGGGTCTCACAGGGGGCAGTTCCAGAACCAGTGCTATTTTTTGGGATTGAATGACATGATGGAAGGGATAGACTCAGAAGTATCCCTGTTCGCAGATGATGTGAAGTTTAAGGAGAATTAAATCAGATGAGGATCAGGCAGGACCTCAAAGAGACCGGGCAGGCTGGAAACTGGTCCAGCAACTGGGTTTCGAATTTATCCCCGCTAAATGCAATGTCATGAAGATCGGGGAAGGGCAAAGAAGACCCCAGACAGAGTATAGGCTAGGGGGAAAGACTGCAAACCTCGCTGAAGGAGAAAGATCTTGGGGGAGAAACACCAAGCACGCCCCGAAGCGCACATCAACCAGACAACTGCTGCAAACCAGAAAATAGCGTTCCGATACCTTAGTAAGGAATCGTTCAAGACACGAACCCGGGGACGTCAGGCCCATACTGGAGATGCAGCACCAGTTTGGAACCCACATCTGGTCAAGCACGTCAAGAAATTAGAGAAAGTGCAATGGTTTGAAAAGGAAAAGGTCCTACGAAGAAAAATTAAGGGGAAAACCCGGGCCCGAACACTGGGGGACAGGAGGGTTAGGGGGGACATGATAACGACATACAAAATATTGCTAGGGAAAAGACAAGGTGGGCAGAGACACGATGTTCCAGAGAGGGGGGACAGCAAGGGGTCCAATTGGGGTTAAGACTAGATGAGTCAAAGGGATGTTAGGAAGTATTTCTTCAGTCATGAGTAGTCAGTAAGTGGAATAGTCTAGCAAGTGATGTAGAGGCAGGAACCATACTTAGCTTAAAGACGAGGTATGATAAAGCCTGGAGCAGGAAGAGAGAGGACCAGTAGGATCAGTGAAGAGGCCCAGGGGCTGAGATCGACCCCGCAACTACAATTAGGTGAGTACACACACATGTGGCAGAAACAAGCCCCACAGACCCACCATCAGAACCTCCCGCCAAACACGCTATTCCCAAAACTAACCAGACTCCCCACTTACAGCCCCCCCCTCCAAATGCTTAAAAACAGCCCCTCCGTTCCCCCACCCCCACAGACCCTCCAGAACACAGTGTTGAGAGGAAACGGCATCACTGGACATCAACAGCTCGTACTGAAACCAAGCTCACAGGAATGATAACAGAGGGCCCTCTTTTCCCAAAGGGATATCAAATCCCTTTGGTAAGACAGAGGGGAAAAGAGGGGGGGAAGGAGAGGGACTGCTCATCAAAACCAATGGGGTTTTGATGAGCTGGGAGAGGAGGCAGGGGGAAGCAGGGATTTACAACAGGAACACTTTAGTCTGGGGGTCCCGGGTTTTAATTGCAGTGATGTATAACCCACCACAGCAGGAGGCCAAGACAAGAGTATGATGAGAGCAACAGAGCGATCGTTGACACACTGGCTGAAGTGACCAGAATGGTTCATCGAGCAGGGCAAGCTACTGATTGTGGGTGACTTCAATCACATAGAAACTTACTGGGAGAACTTGGAGCCACATGGGGCCCAGAAACGTGGAGTACTAAGATGATGGAGGTGGTACTGTTAAATCTCATGTACCAACACGTAAGGGTCACTACCAGAGAGAGAGAGAAGAGGACGAACCAGGAAGACTGGATCTAGTATTCACCTTGAGTAGTGCAAATATTGAAGACATCACATATGAAAGACCCTCGGGGCCAGTGACCACGTGTTTCTGAGCTTCGAATACATAGTAGAGTTACAAGTGGAGAGGGAAGCAGGAAGGACAGGACGAACGAAGCCAAACTACAAGAGAGGGGACTACTGACGTATGAAGAATTTAATGCACGATGTTCAGTGGGACAAAGCACTGGCAGGGAAGTCAGAAATGAGATGATGGAATATGTGATAAGATAAGAATATGCAAGGAAGCTGAGGAGAGGTTTGTACCCAAGGGTAACAGAAATAACGAGAAGGCCAAGATGAACCCTTGGATCACTCAAAGATGTAGAGAAACTAAAATCAAGTTTGTTAGAGAATGGAAGATATATAGAAAGCAAAGGACCCAGGAGAATAAGGAAAGCAGTCGTAGAGTCAGAAATAAATATGCACAGGTAAGAAGGGAACCCAACGACAATACGAAATGACATAGCAGCGAAAGCCGAATCTGACCCAAAGCTGTTGTACAGCCACATCAGGAGGAAAACAACAGTCAAAGACCAGATAATCAGGCTGAGGAAGGAAGGAGTATGTGAGGAACTCAACATGAGATTCAAAGATGTGTTCACAGAGGAGACAGAAGGGACTCGGGAAAGATGGAGAGGGGGGTACACCATCAAGTGTTGGACACATACATGCTAGCGAGGAAGAAATGAAGAGGCTACTGAGTGAGCTAGATACCTCAAAGGCGATGGGGCGGATAACATCTCTCCATGGGTCCTGAGAGGGAGCAGAGGCGCTGTGTGTACCACTAACAACAAACTTCAACACATCTGTCGAAACAGGGCGACTGCCAGAGGTATGGAAGACAGCAAATGTAGAATAAATTTTAAAAAAGAGACAGATACAAGGCACTAAACTACAGACCAGTGTCACTAAACATGTATAGTATTGCAAACTCATGGAAGATTATCAGGAGAAGAGTGGTGGAGCACCTAGAAAGGAATGAGCTTATCAACGACTACCAGCACGGTTTCAGGGAAGTGAAATCCTGTGTCACAAACCTAATGGAGTTCTGTGACAGGGTGACAGAAAAAACAAGGAAGAAAGGAGTGGATAGATTGCGCTTTCTTGGACTGTAAGGCTTTGAACGTTCCACAAAAGAGATTAGTGCATAAGCTAGGACAGGCAGGGATAAGAGGGAAGGCACTACAATGGATCAAGGAATACCTGTCGGGAAGACATCAGCGAGTCATGGTACGTGAAGGGGAGTTGGCGCCTTTGGAGTGGGGTTCCACAGGGGTCAGCCCCAGGACCAGTGCTGTTTCTGCCATATGTGAACGACATGATGGAAGGAACGGACTAAAGAAGTGTCCCTGTTTGCAGATGATGTAAGTTGATAAGAATTCAATCAAACGAGCACCAGGTGGAACTACAAAGGGATCTGGACAGACTGCAGGCCTGGACCCAAAACTGGCCCTGGAGTTCAACCCCACTAAGTGCAAAGTCATGAAGTTGGGGAAAGGGGAAAAGGAGACTGCAGACAGAGTATAATCTAAGGAGCCAGAGACTACAAACCTCACTCAAGAAAAAGGATCTGGGGGTAGTATAAACACCAGGCACATCCCCTGAGCGTACAACAACCAAATAAATGTTGCTGCATATTGGTGAATAACAAACCTAAGAATAGCATTCCAACATCTCAATAAGGAATCGTTCAAGACCCTGTACACCGTGTATGTCGTCCTATATTGAAGTATGCAGCACCAGTTTGGAACCCACCTAGCCAAGCATGTAAGGAAATTAGAGAAAGTACAAAGGTTTTCATGAAGACTAGTTCCGGAGCTAAGGGGCATGTCCTACGAGGAGAGGTTAAGGGGAAAACGACCTGCGACACTGGAAGACAGGAGAGATAGGAGGGATGTGATAACGTCATATATAATACTGAGTGGAATTGACAAGGTGAACAGAGACAGGATGTTTTCCCGAAATGAGACACAGCAACAACGGGGTTTCAATTGGAAGTTGAAGACTCAGATGAATCACAGGGATGTTAGGGGAAATATTTCTTCAGTCACAGAGTGGTCAGGAAGTGGAATAGTCGGGAAGTGATGTAGTGGAGGCAGGATCCCAAAAATAGCTTTAAGAAGAGGTGTGATAAAACTCATGGAGCAGGAAGAGTGACCTTGTAGCGACCAGTGAAGAGGCGGGGGCCCCGAGCTGTGAATCGACCCCTGGAACCACAACTAGGTGAGTTCAATTAGGTAGTACACAAACACACACACACACACAGTAAATTCCAACGCCTTCCTACTTATCACTTTCATAAATTCTCTTCTTCCTCCACTCTGTCATCTTCTCCATCCACGAATATAAATCTCTTCACCAACTCATCCTTGTTCCGCCTTTCTGAAAGCACCTGGCTGTCTTCAAGAAGGCACTGGACAACACCTAAAGTCTCAGACCGGCCGCAGGGCATTGATCCCGGGAAAACCCCCTCCAGGTACACTCCCGGTATACCTTGCAAATTTCGAAGGCCACTTTTTATAACATTCTTATCCTGTGATCCCCGAATCTCCCTGAATCAACTACCACTTACAACCATTCTCCATCTCTAATTATTTTTTTCCAATTTTTCGATCATCTGTTCTTCCAGCTTAGGAAAGAGACAAACACAGCAGAGAATAACAGACCACGAAGAGTAACAGCAGAGAATAACAGACCACGAAGAACAACAGCAGAGAATAGCAGACCAAAGAGCAACAGCAGAGAATAACAGACCACGAAGAACAACATCAGAGGAAACAGACCACGAAGAACAACAGCAGAGGATAACAGACCACGAAGAGCAAAGCAGAGAATAACAGACCACGAAGAGCAACAACAGAGAATAACAGACCACGAGGAGCAACAGCATAGGATAACAGACCACGAAGAGCAACAGCAGAGAATAACAGACCACAAGAACAACAGCATGGGATCAGACCACGAAGAGCAACAGCAGAGAATAAAGACCACGAAGAGCAACAGCAGAGAATAACAGACCACGAAGAGAAACAGCAGAGAATAACAGCCCAAAGAAGAGCAACAGCATAGGATAACAGACCAGGGAAGAGAAACAGCAGAGAATAACAGACCACGAAGAGCAACAGCAGAGAATAACAGACCACGAAGAGAAACAGCAGAGAATAACAGACCACGAAGAACAACAGCATAGGATAACAGACCACGAAGTGCAACAGCAGAGAATAACAGACCACGAAGAGCAACAGCAGAGAATAACAGACCAGGGAAGAGAAACAGCAGAGAATAACAGACCAAAAAGAGAAACAGCATAGGAAAAACAGACCACGAAGAAAACAGCAGAGAATAACAGACCACGAAGAGAAAACAGCAGAGAATAACAGACCAAGAAGAACAAAGTTTTTAGGATAACAGACCACGAAAAAGGCAACAGCAGAGAATAAAGACCACAAGAGAAAACAGCAGAGAATAACAGACCACGAAGAGCAACAGCAGAGAATAACAGACCCCCAAGAGCAACAGCAGAGAATAACAGACCAAAAAAACAACAGCATAGGATAACAGACCCATCCTTCACATTATTACTTCTAGCCCCTCTTATTCTTGTATATATATTGCCCCCTTTTTTCGCACTTCTGTGTGGCTGTTAATGACCCTAGTTAATGACCCAAGTTAATGATCCTGTTAATGACCCGTTAATGACCCTAGTTAATGACCCAAGAACCCTATTAATGACCCAGTTAATACCCAAGTTAATACCCAAGTTAATGGCCCAAGTTAAACCATAGCGTCTTCAAAAGTTTTTTTTATGTGAAGTTTTTTGAGCAAACCCTTTTTTTATTTATGTTTAAACAAATAACCTCTAAACCAAACGATATACAAAAACAATACATTTATTTAAGCTACAAAACAAGCGGGAGCCAGCCACATGTTTATATTGAGTAAAACCCATAAACTGATTGAACCGGATCATGTCTAAAAACCCAGACCGCCCTAAGACTGGAGTTTTGAGACTCTTTTGCGGTTAAACCCCCTTGTATTTTTTTCAATCGTGTCATTCGATTTCGTGAGTTATATTGAGTCACGTGACACGGTTAAAAACCGATTCAGTCATCTCAGGCCGAACCAATCCAAAACAAAACAATTTTTCATATCTATTGATGGGGGAGATGTTTTTTGATTAATGTACATCTACAAGACATAAAAAAATTTTGGGTTATGAAATGAGTAATACTGTTAATTATTTATTTGTTTATATTAGTTTTTTTTGGTAATCAAAAACCAAAAACTAGCAAAAATCATTCACTAGTAAATTTTATTTAACTTAAAATAAAGATATGTTGGAATATTTTATATAATGATGGAAAAGAAAACTATTTCTTCCTACACAGGGTTGTTAGTGTGTTCGAACATACGAAAAGGGGTGAGTTCAGATCAGCACCAACCTCAGTTCATTCTTTTCGGAAGATTTTCCCAAAGGAAAGTGAAAAACATAATGATGCTAATATATTACCGACCCATCCATGAGATGAGAAAATTGTGTTAGACCAGGGCCCCAGTTTTCCGACCCAGTTTTTGCCTTGACAGTGAAGTTGTATGTTTCACACACTTGTAGAAGAAATGTTGACCTCAGTTTCATTACCACACAATTATATTAAGACGTTTCAGTCACAACGTCGACTTCATATTCTAAAATCACGCCATTTGCGTCCTCAGGAGGTGTCCAGGTAACATTTTTGACCATCAGATGATGTTACATTTGAAATGGGGGTCCTGGCTCTGACGTGGCAAAAAGTGAGAAAATTACTTTTGGGAAACCTTCGGGAGAACATTATTATTTTTACATTTAGGGGAAAAGGTTTAAGCCCAGTTTTTTCTAAACTTGAAGGGATACAATAAACAACCCGGGGAAGGGAAGAATAAACTACCTCTGGAATGGATAGCAATAAACAACCTCTGGAATGGATGCAAAAAACCCTCGGGAATGGATGCAAAAACAACCTCGGGAAGGGAATTCCCCCTTGAGAAACTCAATCATCAAGTCCCCCAAGACATCTTGACTTGGGGACTGTTCCTCTGGTTGTTTATCTTTTTTGGTTCATTATATCTGTGTTCTTCTTCATGTTAGGTTGCTTTGATCTTGGAAGTTATATATCAATTCTTTTGTCATTTTTTATTTATATTTCTGACTTGGTTTTTTTTTTTTTTTAAAAAAATTTTTTCCATACCAAAAACCCAAAGCATTTTTTTCCCGGGAACCCCCCCGGGCAGGATATAGAACGAAATTGGATTAAGAAATGTACTGAGGAAAGGCAGCAAAATTTTACAAAGGAAGAGGTTATTATAAAGACAATTATGTATATACAGTTCCTTTTTGGGAGAAAACTGCCAAATTATTAAAAATGAATGAAGTGGATGCTGCCGTCAGGAGGATCTAAAGAGGGAGTTAAAACCCAAATATTTTATGACTGAAAAAGAGGATACTTTGAGAGAACATGAAGGAAGGGAAACCAATAGATACTAATTTAAATATATTACACAAAGGATACATGTCTGCAAGCCTCAAAATTTACACAAATCAGTTTTTGCATTTTCTAAAAGGCATAAAACCCTTTTAAAATTATACTTTTGTAATGAAAGATCAAATGAAGACCCGGGAATGGTCGGGATAGCAGCTTGAAAAAGCTCCGGGAAGAAAAAACGTTTGCCCTAAATTCATATTAAGATTTTTACATATACATGGCATTCAACTTTGTACAACCATTGTATCATGCTGAAATAAAGTGTCTTATTTTATCTTATCACTATAAAATATCACAATAGTTGCACCTAAGAATGTTAGGAAAAAGGGTTACTCTACCTCCAGGTAGGACTCTCCCTACCTACCTTCGGTAGGACTCCCAACCTACCTCCAAGTGGGACTCTACCACCTACCTCCAAGTGGGACCCCCTACCTACCTCCAAGTGGGACCACCTACCTACCCCCAGGTAGGACCTATTAACATTCTTATCCATCTGCCAAGTTCTTCGATGGGTCATTTTTCTTTTAAATTTATCAACTTATTTTAAAGGGAAAAATTTAAAAAAACTCACAATTGGGAGAGGAACCATGGCAATGAGTCGGTTTTTTTTAACAATTCCCAAAGTCCAAAGTAACAGCGTCGTTATGTTTTTTTTTGCCCCATTCTTTTTTTATAATGAGAAAAAAATAATTTTTCAAAAAAGATGTTTTTTAAATTTTAAATTAATTTTTTTAAAAAACTATTCGCGTAATGGGGAAAATTATCTAGGAAAAAAATATATATAATGGAATATTACCTACCATTTTCCACGACAAGAACATAGGTCTGTCTCTTGATCAACAACCCTCCACAAAAACTGTAATTGGTTTTGGAAGGGGAGTCCAGTGTAAAAATGTATTATCCTTTCCCAAGGCGAGGAATCACCCCAAGAATCAAAAAAAAAAAAAGAAAAAAACAGCTAAACACAGGTTAAATAATTTTAAAATACCTATAAACAATTTAAACTATAATGTAAGAATAAAAAGATAAGACGGACGGGGAGGTTTAAAACTGGGCCCCAAAGTTAAAGCTCAGCGCTTGGACTCCACTTCTTTTACATCAACGGGCTTCTAGTAATAAATGGTTTTGAAAACCAGAGTTGAAATTGGACACTTATAAACATATGGGAATCTTTATTGAAAGTTTGCCACACAGTGGTTTTAAGCCCAAAAAAAGCAAAAAGGTTTAAGGAGAGGGGAGGAGTGAAACGCCCCTGGCCTGGAGTCGATGTGTTCAGTGCATCAATTTTGTAGAAAGTACAACAGAGGGCCGAGAAGTGGCAAAACTGTAGTCAGGTGAGGCGAAGCGGGGGGCGGCGGGGTAAAGTGGTACCATCCACACGCCTATGCTGTACTTTCACAAGACTGATACTAACACACGACCCCAGGCCCGAGGACTGATTCCCAAAACCCCCCCTTCCTTACCCCTTTTCTTTTTTGTTTGGATATAACCATTTTGGGGAAATTTCCCTTTAAAATTATATGTTCATAATTTTAATTTTCATCTCCTGTATGAGGTAGTTAGTGTTGTATTTGTTTATCTAAGTACCACAGAAGCCCCCTCCATCTTACTGTTTTTATTTTATTAACATTCTTAAATTAAGACTTAATTTGGGTTTATAATATGTTTTAAAATAGAGTTAATAACGGGGAAATAATTTTAGTATATATATATAAAAAAAAAAAGCATTAACGTGAAATTTTAATGTTTATATATATTATATATGTATAATATGTTTGTGTGTATGTATTTATGCATGTATCTATGATGTATTTTGAATGTAAATATGAATGTATGTATACATGAATGTACGCATCATGAATGTATAAATAAATGTATGTTTCATGAGTTTATGTATGTAGAATGTACATATGTATGTATGAATTCATATGTATGTATGAATGCATTTATGTATTATGCAATAGTTACAGTACACAGGTCTAATTTTGCAATTTTCAAAAATCTATAATTAAAATTGCGAGACCCTTTTTGCTATTAGAAAATCTAATGACTTGTTCAGTGACAAAATTTAAATAAAGTAAGAAGATTACTGGGTCTACCGGGAGAGAATTTCCCGGGGGTCAACCACTTGGCCCGGTCTGTGACCAGGCCTCCTATTGACCAGGCCTGATCAACCAGGCGGGATGCTGGCCCACGCAGCCCAACGTACGAACCACAGCCTGGCTGGTCGGGTACCGACTTTAGGTGCCTGTCCAGTGCCTGTTTAAAGCAGCCAGGGTTTGTTGGTAATCCTGATGTAGCTGGGGGGAGTTGAACAATCTTGGGCCCCTCACACTTTTGTGTTGTCCCTAAACGCTAGTGGCCCCCCTGCTTTCTTTGGGGGGGATGTTACATCGCCTCCCGGTTTTTTTGTTTTCGTAGGGAGGATTTTTGTGGGGTTTGGTACTAACCCCTCGAAATTTTCCATGTGTATATAATAATGTATTCTCCGCCGCGTTCGAAGTACGGGTTTGGAACTTCAAGCGTTCCCAGTAGTTGAGGTGGTTTTCGCCTTAGCGTGAAAGGTTCTCTGCACTTTTTCAAGGTCGCAATTTCCCCCGCCTTGAAAGGTGCAGTTGTGTACAATATTCCAGCCTAGATAAACGGATCGAAGTGTCAACAGGGGCTTGGCACCCCTGATTTTGAAGGTTCTATTATCCATCCTGTCATTTTTCGGCAGATGCAATTCCTTTGTTAGCCAATGAGATCCTCTACATGACCCCCCAGGTCTTTGACATTAGTTTTCGTCTTTTTATGGTTGGAATTAGTTTTGTACCCCGAGAGTTTTTTAATTTCTTCACTTTTTCCCGTATCTGAGAATTGAAATTTCTCATCATTGAACTTCATATTGTTTCGCAGCCCATTTAAAGATTTGGTTTATGTTTTTTGATCTTGCATTTTTAAGGTGGACACTGTCATATAGATTGGGGTGTCACCCAAAAGGAAGACACAGCACTGTGGCTTATACCCCTTCAATGTCTGATATGAGGATGGGGAATAGGATGGGAGCAAGTACTGTGTAGTTCCTTGATTAAAAAAAATATTCCTAATTGTTAAAGTTTTTTTTAAGTCGTAAAAAAAAACTTATTAGTAATAAAAATTTCCATTACAAAAGGAGATAAAAAAATGCAGCAGTAATTTTGAAAAAAATGATTCCCAAAACAAAAAAAACCAAATGATACAGATACTTATTCCACCAAAAAAAAAAAAAATCCCTTAGATTCAAATTAACAGTGACTTTAATAAAACAATAAAAAGACTACTGAAAAACAAAGATGAACTAATTAATAAAATTTATGACCACCAATCCACCTTTAAAAATATGTAAAGATTATTAAAAAACAGAAGGGGAATCCAGCCACAGTCATTAAGCCCATAGGTTCAGTTTTCCCATAAATTATCTATGTTGGCCCAATTGTTGGGAAAAAATTTTTAATTTTAACATTATAAACAATATTGATTTAGTGAATTAAGAATCATGACTAATTTAAATTATTACAGTATGGGTTTGTTTTGATGTTACTTTTTTGATATAAAAGTTGCAGTTGATGATTTAGAATTTATTCTCTGAATAATTATTATTATTATTATTATTATTATTATAATTATTTTATTATTATTATTATTATTATTATTATTATTATTATTATTATTTTTAGTATAGTATAGTAGTATGAATATCATTATTATTATATTATTATTATCATCATTATTATTATATTTTTTTATTATTTTTTTGTTTCCCTTTTGGCCACTATTGCTTTCACAAATTTTTATTTCTTTCCATCTGACTACCTACATATACTCTGTGTCACTATTTTAAATGAAACCCTTTACAAAGTTCCTGGAGAGCGAAACGTTGCCACAAAAAAAATGTCACTTATTGCCTTTTTTTTCCTTTTTTCCAACATATTGTCGGACATTATTCCAACACTTTTATTATTTTTTTTTTTTTTTTTTTTATTTTATTAAATTTTTATTTGTATTTTATTTTTTTTTTCAAAATTATGAATGCGATGCCCTTATAAAGAAAGGTAATAATAAAGAGTCCTGGGGTCAACGCCCCTTTACTACTGGAAAAGAACTCACTGGTCCAGTTGTGCTGTCTTAATTTACCAGTAAAAAAGTATTTTGAGCAAGGCTTCCAACACCCTGGCTCACCCGTCACCGGTCACAAGGGGGTTGGTACGGTTAAAACAAAAAAATTTTTGAGTTTTTCATCTTATATATTTATTTCATGGGGAAAATTTTTTAAAAATATTTCAATTATTTAAATTTAAAAAATCAAAAAAATAATAAAACATAACCGAAACCCCTGATCAAGATATTGTTGGCAGTAGACGGGGGTCCCCCCCGGTTCTGTTTCAGCTTAAAATGATGTCAAAGATGCACACTTTTAAGTCACTGATCACAGCCTCAGTCTCATTCCCATTCACATATTCCTTGTATGATCCCCTTTTTTAAATCCCGGGAATAAAAAACTCCATTTTTTTCCTCAGGCGGTGACCAGGGTTTTATAAGGGTTCAAATACTGATCCCGGGGAGAAGGTTCCAATCTTTGGGGAAAAAAAAAAAGGGCTTTAGGAATATATTCCGATTTGTGGGGGGAAAAATTTTTATTACTCATTTGCCTGAAGCTTCAAATCCTTTGGGAAAATAAATGTGTCAGTAATACTTGTGATGACTGGAGCCTGGAAACTATTGTGGGGGAAAATATGTGTAGAATAATGAGGATGATCGCAGATTCAGTGACGGGTGGATAACGTGTCCATAGTGCTGGTGATGACTGACGGGTGTGGATACCGCGTGCCAAATGCTGGGGATGACTGACGGTGTGTGGATACATGCGTGTCCATAGTGCTGGATATCACCTCCCGGAATAGTTTGGGGAACATGTTTGTCAATGCTGAAGACGACTGCAGTTCAACCTTCAGGTTTGGGGGTTGGGGTCACTAATGCTGGTGACGACCGGGTTTTTAGATTCTGTGTACTGTTAATGATGGTAGCACTTTTTGGGTAGGTTACCCGACGTGTGAACCATAAGTAGTAGTAGTGTGGATCAAAGAGTTACCAGACTTTGGGCCATAAATAGTAGTATTGGATCAAAAGTTACCAGACTTGTGAACCATAAATATGTAGTGTGGATCACAAAGTTACCAGACTTTGAACCTTAGTGTAGGGGGATCAAGATTCCAGACTTGGGAAACCCTAAATATAGTAGTGTGGATCACAAGAGTTACCAGACTTTTGAACCATAAATGTAGTAGTGGGATCACAAGAGTTACCAGACGCCAAAATAGTAGTAGGGGGATCACAAAAGTTACCAGATTGAACCATAAATAGTAGTAGGGGGATCACAAGAGTTACCAACTTGTGAACCATAAATAGTAGTAGTGTGGATCACGAGTTCCCGCGAAACCCTAAAAAAGTATAGTGGATAAAGAACAAAATTAAGAACAGGAAGCTCAGTGTGTGAACCTCAATCACCAGTGAAAGCCCTAAATATAGTAAGGGCCCTGCATAGTAGAGGAAGCCACTAGCACTATGGGGAAGCCACTGTTAAGGGAAACCCTGCCTATAGAAAACAGCACAGGAAAACCACTAGTACTAGTGAAGCCACTAGCACATAGAGGAAGCCACTAGCACTAGTAGAGGAAACCACTAGTACATGAGGAAGCCACTAACTAGTAGAGGAAAACTAGCACTAGTGAGAAAGCCACTAAATGTAGAGGGGCCCCAGCACTAGTAGAGGAAGCCCTGCCCGAGGAAAACCCTAGCCAGAAGGGGACTAGCACAGTAGAGGGCCACAGCACTAAGGGGGCCACTAGCACAGAGAGGGCCACTAACTAGTAGAGGGAAACCACAGCACTGTAGAGGGGCCACTAGCACGTAGTGGAAACCCTGTACTAGTAGGGAAGCTACTACACATAAAACCACCAAGTAGGAAACCACTAAAAAGGGAAACTACAGCACTAGTAGAGGAAGCCACTAGCACTAGTAGTGGAAACCATAGCACTAGTAGAGAAAGGGGCCCCCACCCAAATAGAGGAAACCATATCTAGTGGGAAATAAAACACTAGGGGGAAGCCACTGCACTAGTGGAAAAAACCCCAGCATAGAGAGGGGCCACTAGCACGAGAGGGGGCCATAGCACTAGTAGAAAAGCCACAGACTAGTAAAGGGAAACCACTAGCACTAGTGAGGAAACCACTAGCACTAGTATGAAACCACTAACTAGTGAAACCATAACTATAGAGGAAGCCACAGCACTAGAGAGGAAGCCACTAGCACTAGTAGAAGCACCCAATAGTAAAGGAAACCATAGCACAAAGGGGGAAGCCACTAGCACTAGTAGAAGGGGCCACAGACTAGAGATGAAGACTAGCACCAAAAAAGGAAGCACAGCACTAGTAGATGAAGCCACTAGCACTAGTAGAGGAAGAAACTAACACTAGTAGATGAAGCCACTACACTAGTAGAGAGCCACAGCACTAGTAGAGGAAACCACAGCACTATAGAGGGGGCCACAGCACTAGTGAGGGCCCCAGCCCGTAAGGGAAACCAAGCACTAAAAAAGCCACTAGCACTAGTGAAAACCACTACATATAGAAAACAAAACCAAGGGGCCCCCAGCACTGAGGAAGGGCCCCTAAACCAAAAGGAAGCCACTAGCACTAGTAAGAACCACTAGCACTAGTAGTTCAATAATTACCAAAAGTGTGAAACAAAATTGTGAAAAAATGGGACGAATAGTTTTAAACATAACACCAGAATGTGAAACACAAAGACCAACAATATGAATCACAAGCAGTGTGACCCACAAGCAGTGTGACCCACAAGCAGTGTGACCCCCAAGCAGTGTGACCCCAACAGTGTGACCCACAAGCACCAGAAGGACAAAAAGACCAAGAAAGGGAACCAAAACCATTTTTTAAACATAAAACCAGAACTTAACAAACAAGTTTTATAGTGTTAACAAACAAGCATATATGGTGTTAACAAAAAACATATATGGTGTTACTACAAGCATATATGGGGTTAGCTCAAGCATATATGGGGTTAACAAACAAGCAAAATGGTGTTAACAAAAAGCAAAATGGTGTTAACAAACAAGCATATATGGTGTTAACAAACAAGCAAAATGGTGCTAACAAACAAACATATTGGTGTTAACAAACAAGCAAAATGGTGTTAAAAAAAGCATATATGGTGTTAACAAACAAGCATATATGGTGTTAAAAACAACAAAATGGTGTTAACAAACAAGCATATATTGTGTTAACAAACAAGCATATATGGTGTTAACAAACAAGCATATATTGTGTTAACAAACAACATATATGGTGTTAACAAACAAGCATATATGGTGTTAACAAACAACATATATGGTGTTAACAAAAAAGCAAAATGGGTTTTAACAAAAACATATATTTTTTAAAAAACAAGCATATATGGTGTTAACAAACAAGCATATATGGGGTTAACAAACAAGCAAAATGGTGTTAACAAACAAGCATATATGGTGTTAACAAAAAGCAAAATTTTTCAAACAAGCATATATTTTGTTAACAAAAACAATATGGGGTTAACAAACAAGCATATATTGTGTTAACAAACAAGCATATATGGTGTTAACAAACAAGCATATATGGTGTTAACAAACAACTTAAAGGGAACAAACAACAAAAATTGTTAACAAACAAGCATATAGGGTTAACAAACAAGCATATATGGTGTTTAAAAAACAAGCATATATGGTGTTAACAAACAATATATTGTTAAAAACAACATATATGGTGTTAACAAACAAGCATATATGGGTTTAAAAACAAGCATATATGGTGTTAACAAACAAGCATATGGTGTTAAAAACAAGCATAGGGTTAACAAACAACATATATGGTGTTAACAAACAAGTTTTGGTGTAAAAACAACAAAATGGTTTAACAAACAAGCATATATGGTGTTTAAAAAACAAAAAATGGTGTTAACAAACAAGCACCATTAGTATGAATCACAAGTACAAGTAGTATTAACCCAAAAACTTCAGTTGTATGAACCAAAACAAGTAGTTAGAACCACAGAGACGAGTAATATTAAAAAAAACATTAGTATATAACCACAAAAATTTGTAGTGTGAACCACAAACATTAGTAGTGTGAACCACAAACATTAGTAGGGGAACCACAAACACGTAATATAAAAGAAAAACATCAGTAGTTTGAACAATGAGCACCAGTAACGTGAACCACAAAAAACAGTAACGTGAACCACAAAAACCAGTAACAAAACGAACCAGAACGGAAACCCCAAGAACCGTAATGAACCCCAAGCCCGAAGTGAACCCCAAGAAAGAACGTGAAACCCCAAAATGTAACGTGAACCCAAAACCAGCGGCCCGAAAAAACAAACCCCAAAAACAATAACTGAAACCCCAAGAAATAACGTGAACTAAAAAACCAGTAACGGAACCCAAGAACCAGTAACGGGAAAACAATCAAAATATAGTTAACCCACACATTCAAAATTTTAAACACAAACACCAATATTGTGAAACACAAACACCAATATTGTGAAACACAAACACCAATATTGTGAAACAAAAAAATAGTAATGTGAAACACAAACACCAAAGGAAAAACAAAAACCAGTATTGTGAAACACAAACACCATTTTGAAACACAAACACCAGATTTGGAAACACAAACACCAGATTGTGAAACACAAACACCAGTATTGTGAAACACAAACACCATTTTGGAAACACAAACACCAGTTTGTAACAAAACACCAATATTTGAAAAAACACCAATATTGTGAAACACAAAACCAATATTGAAAAACAAACACCAGTATTGTGAACACAAACCCAATTTGTGAAAAACAAACACCAAAGGAAAAAAAAACCTTTTGAAACACAAACACAAAATTGGGAAAAACAAACACCAGTATTGTGAAACACAAACCCAGTTTTTTGGGAAAAACAAACCCCAAATTGTGAAACACAAACACCAGTATTAAACACAACACCAATATTGTGAAACACAAAACCAATATTTAAAAAAAAACCAATTTTTGAAACACAAACACCGATTTGGGAAAAACAAACACCAAGTATTTGGGAAACACAAAACCCAAAATTGTAAACACAAAAAACCAGTATTGTGAAACACAAAACCCGTATTTGAAAAAAAAAAATATTGAAACAGAAAAACCAGTATTGTGAAACACAAACACCAAAATTGTGAAATAAAAATATTGGAAACACAAACAAGAGTGAAACAAACACCAATTTTAAAACACCAAAGGAACAAACACCTGTATTTGGAAAAACAAACACCCAAAATTGTAAAACAAAAAATATTGTGAAACAAAACACCAATATTTGGGAAAAACAAACACCATATTGTGAAAACCAAAAAATATTGTGAAACACAAACCGAAAGAAACACAAACACCGATTGTGAACACAAAAACCAGTTTTTAAAAAAAAAACACCCGTATTGTGAAACCAAAAACCCGTATTGTGAAAACAAACAATTTTGGGAAACAAAAACCGTATTTAAAAAACACCGTATTTGAAACACAAACACCAGTATTGGAAACACAAACACCAGTTTGGAAACACAAACACCAGTATTGTGAAACACAAAACCTTTGTGAAACAAAAAGTATTGGAAACACAAACAATTTTTGGGAAAACAAACACCAGTTTGGGAAACACAAACACCAATATTTGGGAAAAAAACAAATATTTGAAACACAAAAACCAATAAAAACAAACACCAATATTGTGAAACAAAAACACCAATATTGTGAAACAAACACCAGTATTGTGAAACACAAACACCAATATTGTGACACAAACATCAGTATTGTGAAACACAAACACAATATTGTGAAACACAAACACCAGTATTGTGAAACTCAAACACCAGTTTATGAAACAAAAACCCAATTTGTAAAACAAACCCAATTTGGGAAAACACAAACACCAATATCTTCATTAGTTTGCCAAGACACTCCAATATAGAAACTATATTATGAATACATCACCTTTGTCATTAATATATAAACTAATTGCTAACTTCTTATACTAATTGTTAAATTCTCAATTTTTAAAATTTCCCAGTACCTAAATTTTGAAACCTAATTAATCACTACAATCACTAACCTTACTATCTGTATAATCATTGTGTAGCTATTGAGTAAGACCTATCATAAGACTGCCTAAAAAGCCTAGGCATACCTAGCAATATTGGCCATCTTGTAATATCAACTTTAATGTATAACTGTAAGTAGCCCCACCTTGTAACATGAATAAAAATTTTAATTTGAATTAGAAAAATAAATTCGCTAGTACTGAGGCGTATCAACGAGTGGTCAATGCATACCAGGAACGCAAGATGTCGGTAAACCCTGGAGTAAGGTATGCCTCAAAGACGTATCAGCTGTCTACAAATGGATCAAGGTATAAATGTTCCATTTGAAGAGGGCAGGAGGATATTGGGGACGTCTTCCAGCAGTTTGGTGTCGTTCATGCTGTGAACATAGGCAGATGGGCGCAGGGGCTATATGCAGGTTTATTGGAAGGATCATACTCGGTTAAAATGACTTTGAAAGCCAGTACCGTCATATGTTATGATGGATTGTTTTCGCACACAGGTTTATGTGTCATACCAAGGACAGGTGAAGACATGCAGATTGTGGGGTCAGCGGGGCACTTGTGGCTGATTGTGTGCAGGTGAGAGTATACTCGCCTTTTGGGAGGTGAGGAGAAGGAGATGGACTTGGCTGGTGTTGACAAGGAACGTGGGGAGGAGGGAGGCCAGTGAGGTCCCAATGGAGCATAGAAGTGGACCAGGAGGAAGGGCAGCGCTCGGACACCAGAGGACCGGTGTTGGAGGATTAGCAACAGGTTTTGGTGAGGGGTCAGTCGCAGGAGGTGGAACATCGTGTGTTGAATGAGGAGGAAATCCTGAAGGATTTGGATGAGATTCTTGGTGGGGAGGGGAAAGGAGCTAGGGCGGGATGATGGTTTGAGGTGTCAGAGGAACAGTTGGTGATGCCTCTGGGGCAGTCTTTGAGTGGTGATGAGCCTGTTGGAGTGCTGCAGGTGGAGGTGGAGGTTCATCACCAGCAGGAGGAGATAGAGGTGGAGATTGACAAGGGGAGTCGAGAAAAAGGTCGGGAGAGGAGGCGGAAAATGATGTCCTTACTCCTGGTCAGTGGCCCGGAAGAAGGCATGGACAGATATGAAGGGGACCCAACCTAGTGTCCGGGGGAAATTGGGGGTTCCCGTGTACATGGGAAATGGTAGGTGAGAGAAGGGTGGTACTGGTGTAGGACAAATTGGAAGGACTAGAAGCAATTGAAACAGAAGGGAAAGCATGCTGTTACTTTCCGGGTCTGAGTATGAATGTGAATGGCCTCAGAAATGAGGTCAGCGTAAATGGGGAGAGATAACGTTACGTAGGTTTAGGATAGATGTAGTATTTTTCAGGAGCATAACTTCAGGTGTGGGTGGGTCGGGAAAATTTCAAGGGAGGAGTTGGGGTGGGTGTGGGGAAAAAGGAGTCCTTTTAGTTTGGGTCTTGGGAGGCTGAGGAGGGGGGGTGGGGAGGGGGAGGGGGAGCGTGGTGGACGTTAGTTTTATTGGGTATACGTCCCGCAGTTCTGATTTTGAGGGTAAAGGAGGAGTTGTGCTTCGGAATTGATATATGCCTTCCGGTTTGCCCCAAGTAGCCATAATAGGGTAAATTTGGGAAAAGCATTATTCGAGTGAAAGATGTGGAGCTGCAGGGTTCGGGACAGATCTTGAGGGTCTGCGGGAGGTGTTGTGTGTGGTGGGTGTTTAGATGTTGTGGGTAGAGGCAGTGAACCGGTGGAGTTACGTTTTGTAAGGTCAATATGCTGCTCATTTAGATAGGATATAAGCAAGCGTGATAGTGGTGGAGAAGGTGGGTGTATAGATGTCAAGTTTTCTGACCATAAGGGTGTGTTGGGCAACTGGGTGGGATGGGGCGGTGAGGTTTATCAAGTTATTGGAAGTTGAATGTGGGCACTCAATAGTATGGTTGGGAAAGGGGGATTGGACGGGTGGTGGAAGGGTTGTGGGGTAGGGATTTTGAGGTGCAAAGGTGGTGGAACGAATGTGGGAAAATTGCTATTAAGGACTTTTGAAAAGGTGAGTAGGGAATGCAGGTATGGATATGGTTTGGGGCAAAGTTTAGGGGGAGGGCCGGGATTGTGAGGGAGTGTGATAGGGTCCTGGGCAGTAAAAAGGGGAAGTAAGCTTTGAGGGGAGGAGGGGGTTAGAGGAGAAATAATGGAGGACGAGGTTTTGGGAAAGGGAGTGAAAAGGGTCCGCATGGCAAGACACCTGGAATAGATGGCTTGCAGGGAAGTGTATGTAATGTATTGGGAAAGTGTTGCGTGGGGTTTTGGGGCAGTGTTCCATGCAATGAGAGTGGGGTTCTAGAGGGGTCAGTGAGGGCTGGGGTAGTGGTGTTGGTACCTAAACGAGAGGGACCGAAGGGTTGAAGGATTATAAGGGGTTGCTTTGATTTTACTGACTACAAGATTTTTGAGAAGATTCTGGCAAATAGGCTTAAACAGGGTATAAGGGCTGGTTACATGAGGGGAATATGGGATACCGGGGAGGAGTATGAGACAGGGGGACAGGAGAATTAAGGGTTTTTAGAGGAGTGCAGTAGGGGAGGTTGGGGTTGGTCGATGGCGGGTAGGGGCAAAGGTGTGTTGTGTGAT
>WNWK01018329.1:0-40218 GCA_009830355.1 Cherax destructor | reverse complement strand
ATCCCCCTTTTGTGAGCTCTGCCTCCCATCTTCCCCCCCAGGTTCACCCACAGACCCCCGGTTCTCGGCCTGCTCTTGGGAAACCCTTTTTCCCAGAACGAAGCTTCTGTATTTTCAAATGGGGGTGTGTGTGTGTGTGTGTGTGTGTTTTTGTTTTTTTGGGTTTTAGCAGTTAAGTGTTGAGCCCAGAAATAAACCTCCTCACTCTATTATCAATAATACTAATAATACACTAATAATAATAATAATAATAATAATAAATAATAATATAATAAATAATTTTAAAAATTTTAAAAATACCTAAACTTTTTAATAAAAAAATAATATCGCCTGGGCCCCACTGGGTCTGATAGGACCTTTGCATACAGTATAGCTTCTTTGCTCCCTACAGTCCCCATGTCTGTGACTGATGTAGAAGTTCCTGATGTCATGTCTGAATTGTGATTTATCTCTTTGAGCTGTTTCAGGTTTTTCAATTCCTCTTCTAAGCACTGTATCTTAGCTTCTGCTGCTCTGGCTTGTAGCTCCCACGTCTCACTCTCTGTCGCTATCCTCTCTTCCAATTTCTTGCCCAGCTCTTCTAGCTTTCTTCCCCACTCTTCATCCCTTTTTGTGAGCTCTGCCTCCCAATCTTCCCTCCCAGGTTCACCCACCAGACCCCTGGTTCTCGGCCCTGCTCTTGGGTAAATCATTTTGCCCAAGAACGAAGCTTCTGTATTTTCAGTGTGTGTGTGTGTGTGTGTGTGTGTGTGTGTGTTGGTTGTAGCAGTTAAGTGTTGAGGGCCCAGAAATAAACCTCCTCACTTCTATGTATCAATAATACTAATAATACACTAATAATAATAATAACACTAGTACTTCTAATAATACCAATACTAATACTAATAGTCAGCTTCTATATTTCCTAATAATACTAAACTTTTAATAATAACAATAATACTAATAGTCAGCTTCTACAGTGCCTGAACACGTGTGCTTGTGTGTGTGTGTGTGTGAGGAAGAGGAGGTTTATGTATTTTCAGAGTGAGTGGGTGTGGGCGTGAGTGGGATTGGGAGTGCGAATGGGAGTGAGTGGGTGAAGGAAGGGGAGAAGAATATGAAGTGGGAGAGGAGGACAGGGGCAGGGAGTGATTAGGGGGATACAAGGAGAAAGGGGGCGAGTAACTGCTGGTTAAGCAAGGGGAGGGGAGAGAAGTGGAGAGGGACAGGAGGGTACAGGGAGTGAGAGGAGAGGGGGGAAGGAGGTGGGGGAGAAGGAAGATGGGTGGAAGGTGAGAAGGAAAAGAGAGAGAGGCAGACAGAGAGCAAAGATGACAGAGGGGGGGGGGAAGGGGAGGGAAGGACTGGGTCGCAGTCACTTGTTTACAGTGTTGTTTCCTGCCCCCTGTGTGTGCGTGAGTGTGTATGTACTCACCTATTTGTGGTTGCAGGGGTCGAGTCATAGCTCCTGGCCCCGCCTCTTCACTGATTGCTACTAGGTCCTTTCTCTCCCTGCTCCATGAGCTTTATCAAACCTCGTCTTAAAACTATGTATGGATCCTGCCTCCACTACGCCACTTTCTAGGCTATTCCACTTCCTGACAACTCTATGACTGAAGAAATACTTCCTAACATCCCTTTGACTCATAGGAGTCTTCAACTTCCAATTGTGACCCCTTGTTTCTGTGTCCCATCTCTGGAACATCCTGTCTGTCCACCTTATCTATTCCTCGAAGTATTTTATATGTCGTTATCATGTCTTCCCTAACCCTCCTGTCCTCTAATGTCGTCAGGCCGATTTCCCTTAACCTTTCTTCGTAGGACAATCCCCTTAGCTCTGGGACTAGTCTTGCTGCAAACCTTTGCACATTCTCTAATTTCTTGACGTGCTTGACCAGGTGTGGGTTCCAAACTGGTGCTGCATACTCCAGTATGAGCCTGACGTATATGGTGTACAGAGTCTTGAATGATTCCTTAATGAGGTATTGGAACGCTATTCTTAGGTTTGCCAGGCGCCCGTATGCTGCAGCAGTTATCAGATTGATATGTGCCTTAGGAGATGTGCTCGGTATTATACTCACCCCAAAATCTTTCTCCTTGAGTGAGGTTTGCAGTCTTTGGCCACCTAGACTATACTCTGTCTGCGGTCTTCTTTGCCCTTACCTGATCTTCATGACTTTGCATTTGGCAGGGTTAAATTCAAGGAGCCAGTTACTGGACCAGGCTTGTAGCCTGTCCATGTCTCTTTGTAGTCCTGCCTGATCCTTGAATGATTAAATTCTTCTTATTAACTTCACATCATCTGCAAACAGGGACACTTCTGAGGCTATCCCTTCCGTTATAACATTCACATATACCAAGAACAGCTCAGGTCCTAGGACTGACCCCTGTGGAACCCCACTCGTCACAGGTGCAGGGGTCGAGTCATAGCTACTGGCCCCTCCTCTTCACTGGCCGCTACTGGGTCACTCTCCTTGCGCCATGAGCTTTATCATACCTCTTCTTGAAGCTATGAATGGATCCTGCCTCCACTACATCGCTTCCCAAGCTATTCCACTTCCTGACCACTCTGTGACTGAAGAAATACTGTGTGCGTGGTGTGTGTGTGTGTGTGTGTGTGTGTGTTTGGTGTAGCAGTTAAGTGCAGAAGCCCACCTTAATTTAGCAATAAAATAAGTCCCTCTAAGTCCTAGGCTATCCTAGGTTCTCCTCACGTATGCTGCTATATATGATTCTCTATGCACTGCACTCGTGTATACCTGAATAAGCTAACTCACTTCCCATGTTAGTGTATTTGTCTGACAGCGCCTGCGCACTCGCTGGCTGTGTGACAGCGCCTGCGCACTCGCTGTGTGTGTGTGTGTGACAGCGCCTGCGCACTCGCTGGCTGTGTGTGACAGCGCCTGCGCACTCGCTGTGTGTGTGTGTGTGACAGCGCCTGCGCACTCGCTGGCTGTGTGTGACAGCGCCTGCGCACTCGCTGTGTGTGTGTGTGTGACAGCGCCTGCGCACTCGCTGGCTGTGTGACAGCGCCTGCGCACTCGCTGGCTGTGTGACAGCGCCTGCGCACTCGCTGTGTGTGTGTGTGACAGCGCCTGCGCACTCGCTGGCTGTGTGTGACACCAGGCTGTGGTTCCTCCCTTCCCTAGTTTATCTCCCTTACTATGTGTTAAGTGCTCTATGTATGATATTCAGCCCTCCAGAGCAGGGATTATACCCTCAGCTGCCGGTATTGCAGGGCCAGATCTCTCATGCAAACCACAAAAACAATTTTGTACATTACGTCCGGTTCTGCTCAGTTGCTGCTGCTGCACACACTCCTGGTTCCTTGCTTGTGTGTGTGTGTGTGTGTGTGTGTGTGTGTGTGTGTGTGTGTGATTGTGTTTGGTAGATTTTACAGGCCAAGAGCTGTTATCCGACCAAAGTTCATTTCAAAGTCCAGCACTAAGGTATACTACCACCCCCAGGATGCCACCCACAACAGTCGACAAACACCCAGGTACCTACTTACTGGTAAGTGAAGAGGGGCAGCAGGAATAAGGTGACTAACAAAGAGGCACCTACTTACTGCTAGATGAACAGAGACGGCAGGTATAAGATGATTAACAACCATTTACCTACTTTCTGGTAGGTGAACGAGGACAGCAGGTGTAAGATGACTAACACCCAGGTACTTACTGCTAGGTGACTAATACCCATGTACCTACTTACTGTCAGGTGACTAACACCCAGGTATCTACTTCCTGCTAGATGAACAGGGGCAGAAGGTGTAAGGTAACTAACACCCAGGTACCTACTTACTGCTAGGCGACTTACACCCAGGTACCTACTTCCTGCTAGTTGAACAGAGGCAGCAGGTGTAAGGTAACTAACACCCAGGTACCTACTTACTGCTAGGTGACTTACACCCAGATACCTACTTACTGCTAGGTGACTTACACCCATGTACCTACTTACTGCTAGTTGACTTACACCCAGGTACCTACTTACTGCTAGGTGACTTACACTCAGGTACCTACTTACTGCTAGGTGAATATTGGCAGAAGGAGTAAGGAAACATACCCAACGTTTACACTCGAACCGGGAACCGAACCATGAACACCGAACCAATCTGTGTGTGTGCGTGTGTGCGTGTGCGTGTGTGCGTGCGTGTGTGTGGGGGGCAGAACACTCTCCTTCTAAATCTTGGGAGCGTGGTAAATATATTCCCTCATTTTTTGAAGAATAAGCTCCACTGGTAGCTGGCAAGCACTCTGCCTCTCCGGCCATATATCCTCCTGTTTCCGTTGTTACCCCTGTCAACCTCACATTGGTGGTTGTGTTACCCCTGTCAACCTCACATTGGTGGTTGTGTTACCTCTGTCAACCTCACATTGGTGGTTGTGTTACCCCTGTCAACCTCACATTGGTGGTTGTGTTACCCCTGTCAACCTCACATTAGTGGTTGTGTTACCCCTGTCAACCTCACATTGGTGGTTGTGTTACCCCTGTCAACCTCCCATTGGTGGTTGTGTTACCCCTGTCAACCTCACATTGGTGGTTGTGTTACCCCTGTCAACCTCACATTGGTGGTTGTGTTACCCCTGTCAACCTCACATTGGTGGTTGTGTTACCCCTGTCAACCTCGCATTGGTGGTTGTGTTACCCCTGTCAACCTCACATTGGTGGTTGTGTTACCCCTGTCAACCTCACATTGGTGGTTGTGTTACCCCTGTCAACCTCACATTGGTGGTTGTGTTACCCCTGTCAACCTCCCATTGGTGGTTGTGTTACCCCTGTCAACCTCACATTGGTGGTTGTGTTACCCCTGTCAACCTCACATTGGTGGTTGTGTTACCCCTGTCAACCTCACATTGGTGGTTGTGTTACCCCTGTCAACCTCACATTGGTGTTTGTGTTACCCCTGTCAACCTCACATTGGTGGTTGTGTTACCCCTGTCAACCTCAGTGTTGGTTGTGACATTCTGCCTTACAGTGGTGGTTGTTACCCCTGTCAACCTCAGTGTTGGTTGTGACATTCTGCCTTACAGTGGTGGTTGTTACCCCTGTCAACCTCACATTGGTGGTTATGTTACCCCTGTCAACCTCACATTGGTAATTGTGTTACCCCTGCCAATCTCAGTGGTGGTTGTGACACCCTGCATTACAGTGTTGGTTGTGTTACCCCTGTCAACCTCACACTATTGGTTGTGTTACCCCTGCCAACCTCACATTGGTGGTTATGTTACCCCTGTCAACCTCACATTGGCAATTGTGTTACCCCTGCCAACCTCAGTGGTGGTTGTGACACCCTGCATTACAGTGTTGGTTGTGTTACCCCTGTCAACCTCACAGTATTGGTTGTGTTACCCCTGCGAACCTCACATTGGTGGTTGTGTTACCCCTGTCAACCTTAGTGGTGGTTGTGACACCCTGCCTTACAGTGTTGGGTTACCTCTGCCAACCTCAGTGTTTTTTGTGTTACCCTGCCAACCTCACTTTGGTGGTTGTGTTACCCCTGCCAACCTCCAGTGTTGGTTGTGTTACCCCTGCCAACCTCACTTTGGTGGTTGTGTTACCTCTGCCAACCTCAGTGTTGGTTGTGTTACCCCTGCCAACCTCACAGTGGTGGTTGTGTTACCCCTGCCAACCTCACAGTGGTGGTTGTGTTACCCCTGCCAACCTCACAGTGGTGGTTGTGTTACCCCTGCCAACCTCACAGTGGTGGTTGTGTTACCCCTGCCAACCTCACAGTGGTGGTTGTGTTACCCCTGCCAACCTCACAGTGGTAGTTGTGTTACCCCTGCCAACCTCACAGTGGTGGTTGTGTTACCCCTGCCAACCTCACAGTGGTGGTTGTGTTACGCTGTCAACATTATAGTATTGGATGTGTTACACTGCCGACAAACACTCACAGTCAGTCACCAACATTCACAGTCACTAACATTCACAGTTACTAACATTCACAGTTACCAACATTCACAGTCACTAACATTCACAGTCACCAACATTCACAGTTACTAACATTCACGGAAACATTTGCCAGAACTTCATTCTTATACAACTAGTAATATACATATTTTTTCATAACAATTATGCAGTTGTAGGAAATGTAATATTCCTGAAACAGTCTCCTCTCAAATCATTTCTTAATATATTACGTACCTGTAGTTGTGTACTCATGTACATATGTACACAAATACATTTCAATTTATCTCCTGAGTTTCTGTCTCCACGTGTTATTGAACAAAGACAAGTGTTCAATACACTTTAGTTATAACTATGCTTACATCATCAGTGCGTAGGGTTGATGCGTATATTGCAAGACGCAGGGAAAGATAAAATGTGAAATTGTTGTGAATAATATATACTAGATTTCTTGCCCTTGAGGAGAGAGGAGACCACCTTAACTGAAGAACTCTTAGAAGTAATGGTCCATAAAAGGTTTTACGAGAATGCACTTCATCAGGGAACACATTTTAACGACACCACTAAAATCACTGCCCCTTGACCTCTATGTTCTGACCAACTCTTTTGTATATTGCTGAATTTTTGAAGCAATGCGGTTTAAATGCAGTAGTTGGGAGGGTTGGAAAGGGGATTTATCTTGTTTTAGTGTATGGGTGATTCAGGGGATGGGTATGGGAGGGGATTAGGATGGGTTGTTGGAAGGGTTGATGTCGTTTCTTGGATGAAGGTGAAGGATAACAGGCAAGGATATCTGAGACTGAGGTCAAGTCCGCCACCTTTGTGTTCATCAGAGGGATATAAATCATCTGAGGTGGTGTTGATCCCTCCAGAGACCCCTCACACTTGTCTCCATCATCACCCTCTCTCCCTCCCTCCCTCTCTCCCTGCCTTCCTTCCTTCCTCCCTGATTCCCATCCCTCTGCTTCCTTTTGCCCAATCCTAAATACCTTCCCAGCCGCCGTCGGCTGTTCCAACATTACAATCCTTCTGTCTCCTCGAACACACTTTCTTCTCTATCCTCCATCCTTCATCCTCCTCCTCCTCCTTCTCCCCCTCCTCCGTAAAAACTTACATCAAACCAAAAATAAATAAACAAAAGGTCGCAATACGTTTGGCAGCGCGGTAACTCCATATTCCCAGGGCACGTTCATATTCACACGAATATCAGAATGGATTGTTCCATGTTGGTAAACTAGCCGAAAAACCCTAAAAATAGATGTTTTTTGAAAATATTGCTATGCATTAGTAGATACATTTTTGTCAATTAACATTGTGTACAGATTTCATTACCTCGTGAAAGCCATCCTGTGTGATGGAACATGACAGTGAAACACAACTACAGAGTGTAAACACTGTGAGTGTGTGTGTGTGTTGCCACACATTGCGTGTCCCCCCACTGTATTATTCTCACATGCAAAAGTGTTGCCACACAGTGCAGGTTCTCCCATGATATAGCTCTCACATTAACGAAAATTCATATCCCCTCCCTTTCATCCCTTCCCATCCTTTCCCTCCCAGAGCCACACTTCTTTCTACTCTTCCAATCCTCTCCTGCGTCTCTTCCACTTCGCTACAAACTCCCACACCTGGAGTACACAGAGGTACGTTCCCCTACAACACCTACCTCTCTCCAGCCACTACACCAACACACGAACATCGGGATGGCTCTGAATTCGGATGAGGATTCATATTTTTAGCTGTCATAGAATAACATGTGAGGAAGTGAAACAGAAAGCTTCCACCGTAAGCATTGCTTGTGGTAGAAGGTGACTAAGATGCCTGGATCAGGAGCTTAGTAATCCCCATCTGCACATCGTACTAAAAAAGAAAAATGCTGGAAATTTTGAAGTAGGGATGTTTGAATGTGAGGTATAGTACAGAGAAGAACAAGACGATTGTTTATATTATAAGTGGAAAAGAAGCTGATGTCCCAGGTGTAAAGGAAATAATGCTTAATGGGGTATCTATATATATATATATATATATATATATATATATATTATAGATGGGGTCCACCTCTGGTGCAAATTGTGGGACCCATAGCCTCGGAGAAGTGGATAAAAAGGCTTCAAGGAAGAATATTTGGATTTCTTCCTGAACCCATTTGAATATTCCACTTCTCCTACCACCCCATCCTTTTTTTTTTTTACCAATAGGTATATTTTATTACATAATATGGTACAAAAGATTTAAGAGATACATTGTTGATATAAAGATGGCATATACAGTACACGAGGTGTGAGAGATACATGTCTAGTACATATTGTTTCATGTTTGTCACTGATTATAATGCGAAAATCTCATCCAGCTCCTCAGAGCTGGTGCGCGTGCCCAGAATACAGCATGCATTACCCCTCTGAACAGCAGCGCTGAATCGCTGGATCAGAAAACTAGCTGCTCTGGGATCCCTAGTTACCCTGTTGAGTCTTTTGCCCAGCTCCTTGAGGAACTTAGATGCACTCTTTCTCCATGAGCCAAGGGTCTCCGAGCCTATGGGAACAAACATATAATGATGGGCAAGTTCTCCATATTTTCTCGACTTTTGGGACTCCCTGAAGGTGGCAGCTGCCCCTCCTTCCTCCCTGGTGTATTGGAGATAGGTATCAGCCAAGGTAGATGCACATGTGTAGTCCCACACCACCTGCTTGCCGTCTGTCCAGGCTTGGAGGGTGATACCATCTGGACGCTTTTGGCTGCCATCAGATCTGCATAGTTGGGGTGGCTCCCTTACTGCTGGGGGCATCCGGCTGTTGTGAGGCTCCTCTTGATAATCAATATATATATATATATATATATATATGTATATATATATATATATATATATATATATATATATATATATATATATATATATATATATATATATATATATATATATATATATATATATATATATGTATGTATATATGTCGTGCCGATTAGGTAAAACTGGTCAATTAGCAAGAACTCATCTAAAATGAAGTCCTTTCTAAAATTTTCTCTATACGTTTAAAGATATATTTTTTTCATTTATGTTAATGCAAGAATTTATAATTTTGTACCAAGAGAAACTTTGAAAACCTACCTAACCTTATTACAACAAGCGCAATTTAATTTAGCCTAACCCAACTAAATATATTTTAGATACGTTAACATTAATTTAATAATAAACAAACACAATGAAATATATTTTTTTCGTTATGTTCAGAATGATTTTGGCGAAATTATTGCATACACAAATTTTCACTTGTCTTATATGGCAAGGTGAGCGTTGCTATTTAAGCCAAAATCGCAAGTTTTACCTAATCGGCACGACTATATATATATATATATATATATATATATATATATATATATATATATATATATATATATTAGCTCTAGGCTTTTCGTGTTGCAATCAACTCATTATCAGTTTATACCTAATTAACGTGGCTTTATTATTGCTTTCAGAAGGGATAATACAGCGCCTTGGATCAAGAGCCCTTTAAGGGACTCGTGGTGGAAAAAGTACTGTACATGTATGTTCTAATGATGGAGTTACTGTTTTGTTGTTTTTGTTATTGTGTTGTTGTTGCTGTTATTGGTACTGTTGCAGTTGGTGCTGTTGCAGTTGCTGCTGCTGCTGTTGGTGGTGTTGCTGCTCCTGCCACTGTTGTTGTCACTGTTGCTGCTGCTGTTGTTGCTACTGCTGCTGTTGTTGCTACTGCTGCTGTTGTGGTGTTGCTGCTCCTGCCACTGTTGTTGTCACTGTTGCTGCTGCTGTTGTTGCTACTGCTGCTGTTGTTGCTACTGCTGCTGTTGGTGGTGTTGCTGCTCCTGCCACTGTTGTTGTTACTGTTGCTGCTGCTGTTGTTGCTGCAGATGCTGCTCTTGGTGCTCATGCTGATGCAGTTGCAGCTGATGTCTTTTGCTGATGCTGCTTGTGCAATCATAGCCACTGCTGCTTCAATGTTGCTAGTGCAATTGTTGCTAATGTTGTTGTTGCTGCTAAAAGTGCTGGTGTAGATCCAGCTGCTGTTCTTGTTATTCCTGCTGCTGTTGTTGTTGTTTATGTTTCCGCTTGCTGCTGCAATTGCTGCTTCTGCTGCTACTGTTGCCTGTGCAATTACCGCTGACGTTGCTGTGATGTCTAAAGTTGGTGTAATTGTTGGTGCTGTTAACGCTTCTACTAATACTATTACTACTACTACTACAAGTCAGGGGCCTCTGACACGTACACCCCTCCCACTACCTCAATTTCTCTCTCTCTCTCTCCAACAATCTGCAGCAAGACCAGCCAAACTAACTCTCCCTCACTGGGTTCTTCAGCAAGCCACAAGCCCAGCTCCACTCAGCCTCCTCCCTGCGCCACCATCACCACTACTCTCCAAGGAGTGATCTGGCCCGCCAGCTGCAGTAACTCTTCACGATCTACGCTTCCCAACCCACCTCACCTCAGTCTAGCTTGTAGACCCTGACAGGCTTCCACACATACTGACGTAGATCACAGCAGAGTCTCATCAGCAGGTTGCCAGGGTTCCACACACTAATGTAGTACCTAGCACAGCCTTTCGTCTGCAAGGTTCCAGGGTTCCAGATACACTAACGCAGATCTTATCACACCCTTATTCTGCAGGTATTTAGGCTTCCACACTGACGCACACCTTGGATAAAACGCATCCCAATTTTTTTTATGCCAGATCCATTGAAGTAAATTTTTATAAACGGGTCCCAACAGTATTTCTCCAGGAAATTGTCGCCGTTGTCTTCAGAGAAAAAAAATTCTTTACCCAATGAAAAATTATTTAAGTTTTAAAAGTTTAGAACATCGTATTTTTCAACGAGTTTTTTCCTGAGAGGGGCAGAGGAGGTACCATATTTTCCAATCACCTTTAATCCATACTTGCTGCTTGTTTTGGAGATTTTTTTTTTTGGGGGGGGGAGGGCCTAACAAATTTTAGGGAATTCAAATGACTATCAACAGCGATCTTCTTAAGAGTGAAAAGATAATGAAATTCCAAGCGATTTCGTGATTTCTTACATTATCAAGGCATAGTAAAAATAATAGAACTGAAGACTTGTAAGGTTGAGATTTCACCTCACTTAAGACACCACACGCGACCCGTCCCACCCAGCGTGGCAGTGTAATGTAGATTTGGTCAGGTCACATGTCAAGTGAATATCAGCCTTATAAGCCTTCTGTTCTCCTATTATTTTTACAATTCATTGATAATGTGAGAAATCACGAAAGCGCTTGGACATTCACTATTTTTTCACTGTAGTTATTTTGCATACATATATATGTCGTGCCGAATAGGTAAAACTTACGATTCTGGCTTAAATAACAACGCTCTTCTTGCCGAATAAGGCAAGCGAAAATTTGTGTATGCAATAATTTCGCAAAAATCATTCTGAACCTAACGAAAAAAAATGTATTTCATTGTGTTTGATTATTATTAAATTATTGTAAACTTATCGAAAATGCATTTAGTTGGATTAGGCTAAATTAAATTGCGCTTGTTATAAAAAGGTTAGGTAAGTTTTCTAAGTTGTTTTGGTACAAAATTATTAATTTTTACATTAATATAAATGAAAAAAAATATATATCTTTAAACGTACGAGAAAATTTTAGAAAAGATTTAATTTTAAATGAGTTCTTGCTAATTGACCAATTTTACCTATTGTTGTTTTAGCCCGCCTCGTGTCAAGAGAGCGTAAACTCATGACGCTCTAAACCACTGCACCATACAATCCTACAAACAACATGAGCCTAGCGAACTAGGCTTGCTTCATGTTGCGAGGACATACGGTGATGTGGATGCTTGTGAAGGCTAGTACATCAAACGGGGAGTAGAATGAAATTAGCTCTGGGGCAACCACATCATCGTATGTCCTCGCAACATGAAGCAAGCCTAGTTCGCTAGGTTCATGTTTGTAGGATTGTATGGACCAGTGGTTTAATGCGTCGTGAGTTTTCGCTCTCTTCTTACGAGGCGGGCTAAAACAGCACGGGTTCGATCCCCGGCTAGCTGCAGTTTGTTATTGATATATACATATACATACACACACACACACATATGTGTATATATATATATACTTTAATATATATATATATATATATATATATATATATATATATATATATATATATATATATATATATATATGTGTGTGTGTGTGTGTGTGTGTGTACTAACCTAATTGTACTCACCTAATTGTGGTTGCAGGGGTCGAGACTCAGCTCCTGGCCCCGCCTCTTCGCTGTCCACTACTGGGTCTCTGCTCTCCCTGCTCCATGAGCTTTATCATACCTCGTCTTAAAACTATTTATGGTTCCTGCCTCCACTATATCTTTCTCTAGACTATTCCACTTCCTGACTACTATGTGGCTGAAGAAATGCTTCCTAACATCCCTTTGACTCATCTGAGTCTTCAGCTTCCAGTTGTGTCCCCTTGTTTCTGTGTTCCCTCTCTGGAACATCCTGTCACTGTCTACCTTGTCGATTCCCCGCAGTATTTTGTATGTCGTTATCATGTCTCCTCTGACCCTTCTCTCCTCCAGTGTTGTTAGTCCTATTTCCCTCAACCTTTCTTCATAGGACAGACCCCTGAGTTGTGGAACTAGCCTTGTCGCAAACCTTTGTACTTTCTCTAGTTTCTTTACGTGCTTGACCAGGTGTGGGTTACAGACTGGTGCTGCATATTCTAGTATGGGCCTGACGTACACGGTGTACAGTGTCTTGAACGATTCCTTGTTTAGGTAACGGAACGCTAATCTTAGGTTTGCCAGTCGCCCATATGCTGCCGCAGTTATCTGGTTGATGTGTGCCTCCGGAGACGTGCTTGGCGTTATACTCACCCCAAGGTCTTTCTCCTTTGCCGAGGTTTGTAGCCTTTGTCCACCTAGCCTGTACTCTGTCAGCGGTCTTCTTTGCTCTTCTCCGATCTTCATGACTTTGCATTTGGTGGGATTGAATTCGAGAAGCCAGGGTGTGTGTGTGTGTGTGTGTGTGTGTGTGTGTGTGTGTGTGTGTGTGTGTGTGTAAACAATTAAACCTAAAATTTAAAATAGGAATTTCATTAAATTTTCAACAATAAACAACTTTGAGTTTTTGGTCAAATCACTGATCGTTTTTCTTTGAAAAACGTTTAACCAGCAAGTGAATTTATCTTAGTTCTCTAGCAAATGTAACTAAGAAAAGCGGCTTTTTTAAAAGACGTTTTTAGTCTAAGTTATACTAAATCTCTGCAATTGCTTGAGAATGTTAAATTCAGGAATAATTCCCATGGAGAGTGAACGAGCGTGAGTTATATAAAAGATCTATTTAATCCTCTGAAGTGAATTAAATTTGTGATCATAACAGCGCTATGGAAACACAGGGATGGAAATGTACACAGCTACCAGCACCTACCACCACTACAACCACCACTACAACCACCACCACTACCACTCCAACCACCACCTCCACTACCACCACTCTAACCGCCACCGCCTCCACCAACACCACGACAATCACCACGATATATCATAGTGTGTGGCTACCTCAGATGACTACCACCTCACCCTTGGCATGGTAAGAGAACTCAGGACTTGTGCCAAGTGTAAGGAAGTGGATGACACTCACTGCCTCTATGATACTCTAGTCTCGTATCTCCTGTCTGGCTAGTCATCCTTTTTACTGCCTCTTAGTGCTCCTCTCTCCTGCCTTCCCTAATACAAACTCTCTCTCTCTCACTCTCTCTCTCTCTCTCTCTCTCTCTCTCTCTCTCTCTCTCTCTCTCTCTCTCTCTCTCTCTCTCTTTCTTCTCTCTCTCTCTCTCTCTCTCTTTGTTGCAGACACTGATATTTACATTGTCTTGTAAATGTGTATTTGTCCAGTGCTTGTTGACCTGGTTCCTTTTATTGCGCAACAATTATTATTTTATGTTCACAAGAGAGCACTGAACCCATACAGCGCCTGGGTAATGGGAGACAAACAGGTTTACTGCAGATAAAGTGTGGATAGATCCATTTGCTTAGATCAGACCTTCTTTCGGAAGCGTTAAGTCAAAGCCTTGAAGGGTAGCAGTGACATCAATGTGCGCCATATGACAGGTTCAACTCATGGGACGGAATATGACAAGAAAACCCATCCTTCGGGATGGGATATTCCTTCCAACAATAAAAGTGTCCCATTGTAGACGGAAGTCGGAAGTCGTACACAGGTGAGTCAGAGCTGTTAAATAGAACTATTACGTCTGAGAAGAAGGTATTTCCCTAGTATGGTACTGCTACTGGGACACCAGGGTTTAGCAAACAACGGATAGCTTCTGCTGTCCACCCTAAGTTATGTGATATCCGCGTCTGGGTGAACCGAGGAGCCAGACTTGGACTCTGACTAGTCCGAAGGTTTAATTCAAGGATTTGAATCAAGGAAAATTATAAAATTTAATAAATGTTTAGGTTTAAATAATATATATTTCAGTGCGTTAAAATGAATTTATAGATATCTAATTAGTCTTTCAAAATTAGGTTAAAATGTCATTTAGATAATGTAATCTATCTTAAAACTTGAAACCCTTTCTAATTTTTAACGTTAATAATTTCATTTAGATAATTAAATATATTTTGATGTACAAAATTTAAAACTAACATAACACAGGAAATTTATTTCTGTAATCTAGAATGATTTTTGAATATTGCATACAATAATTTCTATATAGAAAACATCATTTAGAAATACTTTTACTAATGCTTTAGCATATGAATTGTATATAAATTATTTATATGATATAATATATATATTTCATTAGTTATATATGGATAAGTTATATTATAAAAATCATATATATTTATATGTATATGATATATATATATATATGTATATATATATATATATGATATATATGATTATATATATATATATATATATATATATATGATATATATATAAATATGATATATATATGTATATTATATTTTTATATAATGTATATATATATGTTATAAATTAATCTATATGTATATTATATGTATATATATGTATATATTTTTGTTTTTATAATATATTATATATATATATATATATATATATAATATATATATATATATATATATATATATATATATATATATATATATATATATATATATATATATATATATATATATATATATATATGTCGTGCCGATTAGGTAAAACTTGCGATTTTGGCTTAAATAGCAACGCTCACCTTGCCATATAAGACAAGTGAAAATTTGTGTATGCAATAATTTCGCCAAAATCATTCTGAACATAACGAAAAAAATATTTCATTGTGTGTGTTTATTATTAAATTAATGTTAACGTATCTAAAATATATTTAGTTGGGTTAGGCTAAATTAAATTGCGCTTGTTGTAATAAGGTTAGGTAGGTTTTCAAAGTTTCTCTTGGTACAAAATTATAAATTCTTACATTAACATAAATGAAAAAATATATCTTTAAACGTATAGAGAAAATTTTAGAAAGGACTTAATTTTAGATGAGTTCTTGCTAATTGACCAGTTTTACCTAATCGGCACGACATATATATATATATATATATATATATATATATATATATATATATATATATATATATATATATATATATATATATATATAATGTATATATAGTATAATCCTTGGATAATCACCGAAAAATATATTTATTGAATAAATCATAGCCTTAATTAACGTAGCTGCCAATTAGGGAATTTTTTTCTGCCATGTTGTTGCTCATTACTGCTGAGATCTGGCACTGTGCCACTCACTGCCACCACCGCTGTCCTTACATGGCACTCCCTTCAAGGTGAGAGGGCAATGCCTTAATGCTAGCCCTGGTTTCTTGATCCAAATAATTGGAGCTTCTTTATATTTTTAGATACACTCTGATTACTTTCCATTTCCTAGGAATGTATGGCACCTTACGGGTTTAGTGTCCTTTTTTTAATTAATATTTTTGAATATTACTAATTCCCAGAGGCACCAACCACAATAACCACAATTTCAACAGTCACAACCAATAGAACCACAACGACGACGCATCACAGCGGTGTCGTGTGGTCGTCTCAGTCATCTCTCGGGACGACACATTTTAATTAAGATCTTGAGACACACGACTAATACTCCTTCCCTGGAGGCTTCATGAGTCTCACCTGATGAGCTGATAAACCTCACTCTCTCTCATATTCGTGTCACATTCACATCACATTCTTGCCATATTCACTTCATATCACCAAAGTCCCAAATAATGTTTATATATATATATATATATATATATATATATATATATATATATATATATATATATATATATATATATATATATATATATTTCTCCATGGGGAAGTGAAACAGAATTCTTCCTCCGTAAGCCATGCGTGTCGTAAGAGGCGACTAAAATGCCGGGAGCAAGGGGCTAGTAACCCCTTCTCCTGTATATATTACTAAATGTAAAAGGAGAAACTTTCGTTTTTCCTTTTCGGCCACCCGCTTCGGTGGAAACGACCGACGTGTTAAAGAAAGAAAGAAATATATATATATATATATATATATATATATATATATATATATATATATATATATATATATATATATATATATATATATATATATAGTAGTAGAAAAACAACCAGCTCACAAGGACTGATAGTGTAATAGTAGCCTAACGTCGATCACCATGCCCAGCTCTTCTAGGGCAGGGTAGGTGCCAAGGCTGCCTTCCCGTTAGGGAAGGTGGCAGACCAGAGAGGCCTAGCATCTATCTACCTCCATGCCTCGTGCTGGTGGGGAATGTGGCTAGGCCTGGGGCCAGTTGGTCCCGCCGATGAGGGGTATCCCCTCCCATGGGAGACATAGGTCTCTGACACTCCCACGACAGGGAGCCGGAGCCGGGTCGCCATCTGGTAAAGACCCGGGCCGGGAGAATTCCCGGTGAATCAACACCTCCTCCTCCTCCAGTAGCCTAACGAACGTGACATTGCAATTTTCAAAAATTCGGTCAGACTATGCTGTGATATAAATTACATAGATTATTATATTGCCAGTGATATAAATATCACTGGCATTTATCTTAGAAGTTTCCGAACTTGAGAAAACGGGTCCATTTAAAGGAACACATTTAATGGGAGACATCTGTAAGTTGTATATATAAAGGACACAGACGATGGATATGTTATAAATGACTTTACATGCCAAATATATAGATAGATCTGGTAATTATCTTAGGAATTTTCGCACCTCTGAAAAAGCGGCCCACTGAAAGGGACTCATTTGAAGAGGAGGCATCGGTAATATGAAGGAAGACGGCCATGGTTATTCATCCCACAGGATTCTGAGGCAAACTCTGGTTCAGCCATTTGAAACGGCAGGAAAAATTGGCCCTAATTCCTAAGTGGGTCACTACATTTAAGACAGTCCAATGCATTCGTATAAGAGCCTGATTTTTGACTATGTAAAATTGCCTCAACTAAAAACGAAGACCTAATTTGAACAACCCATCACTATTGTATAATGAATGCTTATCATACTTAATAATTGCAAGATTCTACAATATTCCTTTCAAGCCAAGAGGAACAAGGGAAGATGACTCCTGCTTACGACCACTTTCCGGGTTATTGGAAGTTCTAATGTGGCTGAAAATCGTGCTCGAACCCTGTGCAGTTAGTATCGAATAACAGTGTTGTGACATCCTGACATCTAGAGGTTCACCAATCTGTCCTACATGGGATAAGCTGCAACCATTGCAACCAATTCTGTAAACACCACCAGCACACTGTTGGGGTGAATTGTTTATCAGAATGCTTCTAACAGTCCGTGAATTCTTAAAAACTACTTGTATATTAAATCTTTTAAGTGCATTCGGCAGGACAGATAACTGCCATGAAACTGCAGTATCCTAAGGAGTTAATGGAATCTGCGTTGCTGGCAGATAGGAAAATTTGCCAAAAGGCAGAGCCTAGGATAACACCTCAGATCAAGAATGTGCTAGTTCTAAATTACAATGAGAATTTTCTGTCCTGCCGAATGCATTTAAAAGATTTAATATGCAAGTAGTTTTAAAGAATTCACGGACTGTTAGAAGCATTCTGATAAAGAATTCACCCCAACAGTGTGTTGGTGGTGTCTACAGAATTGGTTGCAATGTTTGCAACTTATCCTATGTATGTCAGATTGGTAAACCTCTAGATGTCAGATTTTCAGAGCACAGTTATTCGATTTGTATTGCAAAGGATTCGGACGCGATTTTCAGCCACATTAGAACTTGCAATAACCTGAAACTGGTTGGAAGCACCAGTCATTGTCCCTTGTTTTTCTTGGCTTAAAAGGAATATTGTAGAATTAACAAATATTAAGCATGATAAGCGTTCATTATACAATAACAGTGACGGGATGTTCAAATTAGATCTTCGTTTTTAGTTGAGTCAATTTTACTTAGTAAAAAATCGGACTCTTGTACGAATGAATTGGACTGTCTTAAATGTAGTGACCCACCTAGGAATTAATGTCAAATTTTTCCTGCCTTTTCTGATGGTTGAATCAGAGTTTGCCTCAGAATCCTGTGGTATGAATAACCATGGCCGTCTTCCTTGAAATTACAGATGCCTCTCCTTTAACTGAGTCTTAAAGGACCCCTTTTCTAGAGATACGAAAATTCCTCAGACAATCACAAGATCTATCAATATATTTGGTATTTAAAGTTATTTATATCATGTCCAGCATCTGTCTTCCTTTGTATAACTTACAGATGATCTATATCACTGGCAATATAATTATTATCTATGTAAAGTTATTTATATCATAGCATAGTCTGACCGAATATTTGAAAATTCCAATGTCACGTACATTAGGCTACTATTACAATATCATTGCTTGTGAGCTAGTTGTTTTTCTAATACATGTTACATATATATATATATATATATATATATATATATATATATATATATATATATATATATATATATATATATATATATATATAAAGTATATATATATATATATATATATATATATATATATATATATATATGTCGTGCTGATTAGGTAAAACTTGCGATTTTCGCTTAAATAGCAACGCTCACCTTGCCATATAAGACAAGTGAAAATTTGTGTATGCAATAATTTCGCAAAAATCATTCTGAACCTAACGAAAAAAATATTTCATTGTGTTTGTTTATTATTAGTTATTGTTAACGTATCTAAAATATATTTAGATGGGTTAATCTAAATTAAATTGCGCTTTCTGTATTAAGGTTAGGTAGGTTTTCAAAGTTTCTCTTGGTACAAAATTATAAATTTTACATTATCATAAATGAAAAAATATATCTTTAAACGTATAAGAGAAAATTTTAGAAAGGACTTAATTTTAAATGAGTTCTTGCTAATTGACCAGTTTTACCTAATCGGCACGACATATATATATATATATATATATATATATATATATATATATATATATATATATATATATATATATATATATATATATATATATATATATATATATATATATATATATATATATATATATATATATATATATATATATATATATATATATATATATATATATATATATATATATAATATATATATATCACATTGCTGGCAAAAAAACAGAACTGCTAGCTGATATGCTGTCCAGAAGTCATTGTATTTAGTTAGGATGTGTTAGGGACTTTGGGTGGAACCAGCCCTTTTTTTTCCCCTAGTGTTTTTTTTTTTTTTAGTGGGAAGGTGCCCTGCTACCGACCACAGGCACCTTGGACCTACGCTAGCCCTACCGTCTGCTGTCTCACTCTTAAGTTTAAAGCCGGACTTTATGTCTCGAGAAAAGTTTAGCTTTAACTAATGAGCGGGATAGTTGAGGGGAAAGGCAGTCCCCTTATTATAATGTGCCATGGCGGCACTCTACCCATTTGAGGTGGAAGCCTAGTTCTGAGCTCTCTTGGGGTGGGGGTGTTGCATGCAAAGAGTATGTAATCTTTATTCGGAGCATGTTAAACACACCCACATAGGCTCCCCTCCAACCAGCGAACCATCGTTAAGGGTTTGGCGATGGGGCCCCATCATCAAATCAACGACTCGGTTCAGCCAATTAAAATGCGAGTTTAACAATGTCAAAGGTGACGTGGATACCACTCGCGGTTTGTCATTGGAATTCCTGTCTTTTGTCTGCTGTTTAGCCTAGACAACCGTGGCGTGCACTAAATACTACTCTTTTGTATATAGTGTAAATAATTGTAAAGCCGTTTTGTAATATTGGTGAAGGAAAAGACAAAAGTCTGATATTAATTTAACTGCTTGGTGAAGGAAATACAAATTCAAAGCATTTTCTACTGTGTTTCTTTGCTCCAAGCTCCCTTTTACACTCAGGTTAACAGGCCATTGAACCTGAGGTTGTAATAACCACCAAGTGTTGGACACAATACATGCAACCGAGGAAGAAGAGAAGACGCTGCTGAGTGAGCTAGATACCTCAAAGGCGATGAGGCCGGACAACATCTCACCATGGGTCCTGATAGAGGGAGCTGAGGCGCTATGTGTACCCCTAACAACAATATTCAACACATCTATCGAAACAGGGAGACTACCTGAGGTATGGAAAACAGCATATGTAGTCCCAATTTTTAAAAAAAGGAGACAGACATAAAGTACTAAAATACAGACCAGTGTCACTGACATGTATAGTATGCAAAGTCATGGAGAAGATTATCAGGAGAAGAGTGGTGGAGCACCTAGAAAGGTGTTCAACGACAGCCAACACGGTTTCAGGGATGGGAAATCCTGTGTCACAAATCTACTGGAGTTCTATGACAGGGTGACAGCAGTTAGACAAGAGAGAGAGGGGAAGGTAGATTGCATTTTCTTGGACTGTAAGAAGGCGTTTGACACAGTTCCACACAAGAGATTAGTGCAAAAGCTGGAGGACCAGGCAGGGGTAACAGGGAAGGCACTACAATGGATCAGAATACCTGTCAGGAAGACAGCAGCGAGTCATGGTAGGTGGCGAGGTGTCAGAGTGGGCGCCAGTGACGAGTGGGGTTCCACAGGGGTCAGTCCTAAGACCGGTGCTGTTTCTGGTATTTGTGAACGACATGACGGAAGGAATAGACTCCGAAGTGTCCCTGTTTGCAGATGATGTGAAGTTGATGAGAAGAATTCAACCGGACGAGGACCAGGCAGAACTACAAAGGGATCTGGACAGGCTGCAAGCCTGGTCCAGCAATTGGCTCCTGGAGTTCAACCCCACCAAGTGCAAAGTCATGAAGATTGGGGAAGGGGTATGTCCTACGAAGAGAGGTTAGGGAAATCGACCTGACGACACTGGAGGACAGGAGAGATAAGGGGAACATGATAACGACATATAAAATACTGAGAGGAATTGACAAGGTGGACAGAGACAGAATGTTCTAGAGATGGGACTCAACAAGGGGACACAGTTGGAAGTTGAAGACTCAGATGAATCACAGGGATGTTAGTAAGTATTTCTTCAGTCATAGAGTGGTCTGGAAGTGGAATAGTTTGGGGAGCGATGTAGTGGAGGCAGGATCCATTCATAGCTTTAAGAAGAGGTATGATAAAGCTCATGGCGCAGGGAGAGTGACCCAGTAGCGGCCAGTGAAGAGGCGGGGCCAGGAGCTATGACTCGACCCCTTCAACCACAACTATTTGAGTGACTAGGTGAGTACACACACACACACTACCGTTAAGTCAAGGTCGCCAAACTCTGGGAGAGCTTTAGGTATTACCACTCTGGATCACCGCTATTGTAACAAATCTTGGACTATTAAACTATTCTTTAAGTCCTCCTTAGGTTACGCAGCTTGCTTCAAGCAGCAGTTCATGGAGCAAATCATTGTCGCCTTCCTAGAAGTACAACCCATTAATCTTTTCTGTGCTGCCCTGGACTCCAAGGGTATCGACTTTATTTATACTGAAGGGGAGGGGAAATTGATCTCTGCTCAAAGGAACAATTAAGTCCGGGTTAGAGACATCAGCGCACATAGCTTTTACATCGTCACCGACCTACGGCTGCTTTGCTATTCGTCTGTCAACAGTTGCAAACTTCTATTTGAGGACATATTTCTACAGTCCATTTAAAAAAAAAACTAAACTTTTCTTTGGAATACTATATATACCTCATTTACAGTTAAGACTGGCTACATGGACTGGTAACATGTACAGTCTTCCAACATGCGTTGCCTACCTTCGTATTCTCCTAAATGTGCAATCACCGGTTTTTTTCAGTATATTTTCGTATATTTTATTTCTCCTGTGTGTGGGATAGGCCGTCCTAAGGTATATTAGTTCTCCCCTGATATCTATCTCAGCTGGAAGAGAATCTTTGAAGCTGCCTCAGCTACTGAACCCGGAGTGGAATGTTGGTCGATATCCTCATCGTCCTCAAGTCACCCATTCAGACTGAAGGATTTAGTGAATTCTTGTATGAAACCCATCCTGTGTGAGGGAATATGACAGAGAAACATAGCTTGTGCTATTACATTGTAACTCACGCATAGGAAACTGTAGCCACTCACTGCGTGGTGGTGTTCCCATCCATATAAATAACATATACTGTCGATGCACACTGTGTGTGTGTATGTTACCACTTTTGTTCAGTAAAAAAATACCTTTACGACCATTCCATTCACCTGTACCACCACTACCACTCTTCAGTTCCCCCGCCTTCCATACCAGCAACAACAAGACACAACAGCCTCCTCCCCTCCCCAAACACAAGATGATGTCACCTGTAATTTAAAAACTTACACAGTCTTTTCTTTTACGCTTCTTAATTGTAGATGTGAGGGAGCAGTGGCAACCGATATCTGGAAAGTGCTTCTTGTGCGCTCTCACGACTCCCAGATCCCTATCACTTGCCACTGTCCACCCACGCTCTACAACTTTTACCACCTTTCATATCGGTTTCTACCCGTGTCGAGTTTTCCATTTCCAGTTTTTATTACTTTTTATCGGTCTTTCTCTTCTGCTTTCCGCCTTAGGAGAGTCAGGAGCCAGAAGAATGTGAGAATATCTTTACTACAAGAGAAGCTTTCACTCTGTTTATAGCTTCATTAAGTTTTACACAGCTTGATAAAGGTTTCATTTATATTTTATTTAAAAAAAAGGCATATATACATTGCAGTACAAAGTATCCTTACAAAGAAATCAATTCCAAAGTAAAAAAAACTCATAAACATAAAAACAAAACCTTCATTAATATGAAGCATGTATTCACAACATACATCTCATTATAATAGCAACCTAAACAAATAATACAAATACCAAAATAAAATACGCCCTACATGAGGAAAAACTGATCCCCCAAACACACAATGGTAATCAAAATCCCATAGACCTAACACTACCCTTATTGTATATGAAGTCACATTTAATTTGAAAATATATTACACAGCACTAAAACGTGTGTAAAAGACTATACACCTAAAACAACCCCACGGTAGGACAGGCAACTAACAACATTTGACCTTAATCTATATAACCATACATAAAAAACAATCACGTTTACCCTTTAATGCTATTCCTACAAACAATAATATATAATGAAACCCAACGTATTGAATGTGTCCCCAAGATCCTCCATAGAAAATTATATATATTATCAAACTCTTTGATTACGAGACCTAAGTCTCCCCAAAAAATTAACTTGCATAGATATTGTATTTATCCGCCTATCATTACATTATTACACTGATCAAATAAAAGTTCATATGAGTGTCCACAACGTCAATATATAAAAATTTCAAACACAGGGGGTAATGACTGAACACTTTATAAATCTGCATTACATACCCTGGAAACCCTCTGGTGCATTACTCACAACCAGAACACAGTAATGAAATGGAATGACGAAACTTCCAAGAATTTACATTACAATTAAGTATAATACATCTTCATGCCTCATGATCCAAACCTTTTAAAACATTCATAACCTAATCATACGAAAAACCTTGATGATAAGATATGACATACGTATTACATGACATTTATTCCTTATCGGAAACCACAAAAAACAAAATTTACTTGTATAAAGATCCTCTATAACCAATAACCATGTACATGAATTTTGAAACACCCTCCGAGGCCAACACAATTTTTTTTTCCGACAAGACAAATGGCATTATAATTTCGATACTCCATCTATCTACTACCACTGTTCTAATAGATCCTGTCCTGTCCCGAACACACAGCGAGACAAGCCCCCGCCACCTACCCCTAACTCAAAACCCCGAAAAAAAAAAAAAAAACCCGCCCTCATCTGAGTCGTGAGTCGAACAGTCACACAATCATATCAAACTAAAGAGAGGAAAACCCCAACCCCGACCCCACCTGCCCCTAGCTCCTAACCCCCCCTCATGCAACTCACATACATACCTAATGAAGTATACACCTTCCATGCCACCCCCCCTGAGAGACCAACCCCCCTATTCAGCACCCTCACCACCCCGCAATAAGATACCCATCGTTAATTGCCGATACCCCTCTGGTAAAGCCTGTTCCCATACCTGACCATACAAAACTCGAGTCCTACATACTGTCCTATAGAACCAAGCTGCTAATGCCCGAACACGTACTTCTCCCCTGACCTCCCTCATGCTCCATGACACAGAAATATAATCCAATGTCAAGTACATGACGCCCCTGCGTACATCCTTTGCACATCCCCCAACGTCCAAACTAAGAATCCTCAAACTTGACAAACCCTCTCCCCTACCCTTCCTATAATTCTCCCAAACCATTCCCTCACCCTTGCCAACTCCTCACAAAAATAGACCGAATGATAGGCCATCTCTAGCATACCACAACTATTACAACTACCAGTCCCTACCAACCCCATCATGAAAAGTTGTGCCTTCGATGCAAGTATGCCATGTAAAAACCGATAACCCGTTTCCCTTACCCTGGAAGGCAATTTCAACTTCTTTAGCCAGTACCAAATACTTCTCCAATCATACAAAGGGTATGTCTCCTCACCTTGCAGTGCCTTACTACAGCTTCCTACCCTATCTAACCTACCCACCCGTAAATTCCCCGGATCCACTACAACAAGCGTCTCGCAAACCATGATGTCCCTACCCTGCCACCACCTCCGCACCTCCCTCATTACCTCATTCACCCTCCTCCCACGGGGCCCTCCCCTAGCTAAAAATTCCTGCCTCACATATAGCCCCATTAACCTCCTTTTCAAAGGAATTAATCCCATACCCCCGTGAATGACCCTTGTCGTTACAACCTCCTCCCATAACCAGTGTCTCCCGTAACCCCAAACAAAACACATGACCCTCTGCCTCAACCTCTGTATATCACCCTCAATCAGTGGATATACCGCAGCCACAAACCATAATTTACTATACAGCAAAGTGTTAACAACTGTAACCCTTTGCAAAAGGGTGACTTCCCCCACCCTCCATCCCATCATCCTGTTTAATGCCGCCTCCACCACCAATGAAGAATAAATTTCTCTTACCCGCCTCAGTTCCACACAGAAGAACACACCACAAATTTTTATATTATCAACCATTACTCATCCATAAGTCTGGCCCAATGCGTCCCCTATCCATGTACCCACCTCCAACAACTTCGATTTCACTCTATTAACTTTCATACCTGTCGCAGCTCCAAATATCTCAATTATACGATTTACATTCCCCAACCCTTCCGAGCTCCCCACTAAAATTGTGGTGTCATCCACATAACCGACAATCCTCGGAGCACCGTCCCCTAACTCACCCATCTCCCTAACACCCTCCCTCACCATCCCATAGAATGGATTTTGCAAACATGCAAAGAGAAGCTGCGACAAGGGACATCCCTGATGCAGCCTCCTCTCCATGCCTACCTCAGACCCCACCTTCCCATTCACCTGCACCCTAACTGAAACCCGAGAATGCAGCATGCCCACCCACTCCACGATTTCCTCACCAAACCCCTGTCCTATCAAGATCTCCCGTAACATTCCCCTGTCTATGCTGTCATATGCAGTTTCCCAATCCAGCCCTACGATACCTTCCCCCTGCCTACCTTCCACAAAACCTTTGATTCTACGATGTCCTCCACTAAAACTACGCCCCAGAACCCCGTATTTCCCCTTATCTAAGATGTCGTCTAACACTTTCTTCATACGATTTCCTAAGATGCGCGCAAATTTTTTATAATCGGAACAGAGCAATGTGATTGCCCTATAATCCTTCAAAGTATGACTATCCTTCCCCTTTGGAACTAAGACCACAACCCCAGTACGCTGATCCTCGCTCATGCAACTTGACGTTTTCATACTACTGAATAGAGCTACCAAAACCCCTCGCAACACTTCCCAATGAGTCACATAAAAGTCCCCTGAGATTCCGTCAATCCCTGGTGCCTTTCCCAAATGTTGTCCCTGCACCGCCTGCCAAACTTCTTCTTCAGTAATGCTCCCCTCCATACATTCTCTTTGTTCATTCCCTAACCCTGCTTCTATGCCCTCCAACACAATTGTTCATGCTCCCCCATCACATTCCCCCTCCCGCAATTTTCGTTTAAACCATTTATCTGCATAACAACTCATAGCTTCCGTTGTTCGTATTACCTGACCACGCCTATACCCCTCCAAATCCTCATCCATAGTCAATGCCATGATCGTCATCCCTTTTCTCCTCCTTTGAAATCTTCGCAAAACCATTGCTGAGGGCTTATCACCACTCCCCCCCATACCCTAATCACATTAAAAACCTCATTTTGTAAATCCCGCAATTGACCCTGTATGTCCACAATATCACCCATGGGATACCTCCCTCCCCCTTTATAACATTCATGTAACTGAATTTCCAAATAATGCTGCTTACCGTACTTTAACCTCGCCTCCTCCCTACCCAGCCTACTGTAAAAATCCTTAATATCCACCTTCGCTCTATCCGTCCACCACTGCACAACATTAACAATTCCACTACCCATCCCCCCACAACCTTTCCCACCAATCCGCAAAAACCTCCCTATGATCTAAGCCCTGCAACAAACCCTTATTTAATTTCCAATAACCAGGAAATATGCGGACCGCCCCAACCCATCCCAGATTTACCAAAACACCCCTATGATCAGAGAATCCCACTTCCACGCAAGTTACACTGCCGACCTGTATAGCCGATGACACATATACCCGATCCAGCCTTGCCACATAACCGTTTCTGACAAAAGTATGCTCTACTTCCCATCCACCACCCCGTACCACATCCTCCACCCCTACCACCCCCAATACTTCCTGCAAAACCCCCAACATACACCCTGCTCCCGAGGCTCAACGTTCCTCCCCTAATCACACAATTCCAGTCACCCGCAATTATGGTTATTAAGGGAAGACCAAGCAAAACATAAACCAGATCCCTCCTAACAAAATCCTCTTTCACCCGCCGGTTATTATTTGCCGGCATATACACCCCGATGAAGCACACCTGAATGTCACCCCACTCCCCGTCCACCCTGACTATCCTGCCACCCCCCCCCTCTTCCCATGCTTTCAAAGTGAAGGGGCTGGTCTCACGTACCCCTACCGTCACCCCACCCTTTAAATGCTCAGAACTCCCAGTATATAACTTATACCCATTGAATACCAAGTCCCTACCACACTGGAAATTATGTTCCTGGAGTATACATACATCAACATTCATACGTCTCAATGTCACCTCTACCCATCTCCTCTTGACCTCCGCCCGGAGGCTATTTTTGTTCATATTTAAACACCTGAATTCTGTAGCTGGGGCTTCCCTTTCTGCCTCACGGAACCCGATACTCCTGTCGTAGCTGTACTGTTATTCCCCCGACTCACCTGCCCCCCATTCCCCCCACCTGTCCCCCTCAACCCTTCCTTGGCACCTTTATCTACCTCCACCCAAACCTTTTTGCAACTCCGCTGGCCAGAAGTGATGATATCATCATCCCCTGTGCCACTAGACCTCTTACGGGACGCACCCGTAAACTCTATATCCCCATCCCCAGATGCATGATGCGCCTCAACTTCTGCCACAACCGTTGATGGGTGATCAGACATAGTGGACCTCTCAACACTGTCACCCACCAAATCCCCTACCTCAGGCCCCATGCCAACCTCCAGTTGCATCAAACCCTCTGACATAGGGCTATCCAACAGCCTCTGCAAATCCCCCAGACTGGGGACCTGCAAATCCTCAACCAAATCCACCTCCCCTGCAGACCACCAATACACTTTGGGATGTATCCTCATCCACATCCCTCGTTGCCTTCGTCAAACTCAAGACCTCCAAGTCAGCCTTCTCAACCACATCACGCCATTTCTCTGAAACCTCGGTCTTATGAAGCACCTCCTCTGCTACAGGTGTCTCCATGTCCACAGCCGCCATTGATTCAGTTGCCTCTTCTCGACGATTCTCCTCACGTTGATTAAAAGGACGGGGTCCCCGGCGCTGGTCACACGTAGACGCTACATGCCCTGTGGACCCACAGATGCTACATGTCCTCTGCTGCCCAGGGTATGTCACATAAACCTGAGTCCGGAAATCTTCCATGATAACATACGATGGTATTTGTCGTCTCAGGTTCATCTTGAGAGAATAAGATCCTTCTGGCATGCCTGCATATATACCCTAGGTCCACAGACCCTCATTGGCTACATGTATGGTCCCAAACTGGCTGAAGACCCTCCTTACATCCACTTCAGTCGCCTCAAACAGTATATTTCGAATTCTTATCCACGAATAACGTGCTGACACATCATGAAGGCGTACCTCTAGTCCTGCGTTGACCTTGATACACTTTTCCTGGTATTTGTTGACAAGTCTCGTAAGCTCCGGTGGTCATGAATTTAACAAATATCCTCGCAGCTCCATTCAAATAAATCTTCATTAGGGATTCCGAAAGTGTCTCTCAGAAGCAAGGGCAGGATAACTTCCGTGTTGCTGGGGTATACAGCTCCTTGCAACAAGTCAATACAGACCGTATTCCCTCTACGTCTGTAGCCGTCCGTCATCTTGTGAAAACCAAGGAGGTTTGAGAAGTCGCCACCAGGAGGCAGAGCAACAATGTCCGACCAGTACGAGCGCTGGCCAGGGAATTAATAAAGGTTTACACAGGGCAAAACGTTAATTTCAATAATGGCAGGAGTAATTGGTATCACCCCTTACCTTCCATTATTTCTTGCTTGGCGTATTTCACCAATTATTTATTTCTTGCTTGTGTCTTTTATTATTATTATATATATATATATATATATATATATATATATATATATATATATATATATATATATATATATATATATATATAAGAGAGAGAGAGAGATCGCAGGCAGCAGGACTCGGTACTGCTACTGGGACGGCAAGATTCCCAGGCAGCGCTCTAAACCAGTCGGCCATCACAAATGCCACATAAGCTGGGCAGCCTGGTTCACAAGCCATGTTTCTTTCCCAGCCAGGGCACGTCTGTGTGCCTCAAGCATGGATTCAAGCTAGGAGGAGTAAGAAATTTCAAAAGTTTAAACTTAAATTTTTCCCGCCTCATAATCACAAGAGTTTTCAGCCTACTTACCACCAGAATTCTGGTTGCTGGGGATTAAAGTCTACTTCTCAGTTACCTACTCAGTGAAGTGGTAAGTCAGCGTCAGGTTCAGGAAAACATGGAGCCTACTCCAAATGGCCTTGGGACTTTTACATCTTACTTTTGTACGTATTGTAATGGATAAGGCCACCTGCAGCCATATTACAAAGAGATGCTTAGGGACCAGGCTGCTGCATGCGCCTCTCCAGTAAGTATACCAGCTACACATGGAGGTGCTACAGATAAGTAGAAGAATCAGCAGCAGTCAAGACACAGCAAGAGGATTTCCTAGGGGCCTGATCGGGAGCTGCTCTCTGACCCGGGGTACTGGAGAAGATATCGGCCCCAAGGAATAATTGCTGATTCCCCGAAAGTGAAACCTATAAAATTCACAATGGAGGCTCAAATACTGCAATTAATAGATGGATTAACCCTGGAGGAATTAGTCTTTAAAGCTTCAAAAGTGCTGGCAAATAGCGTCTGTTTAGGAGTGAAATACAATAGACATTTTACAGCTGAGACCACCCGATCTATTGTAAAAAATATTTTATTTCCTGTGCAAGGAGAAGTTGATAAAGATCGTGACTCTGATAAGAGAAGTTTAATATCTCAGCTTGAACACCTAGGACGATCGTCTGGAGCAGAGGGACCTGATCCTGGTAGCGCTCCAACTTCCCTACCCTCTGGTGATGGGGCCGAGCCAGAATCAAAGGAAACTGCTGGTGAGCTTACACCCCCGGTAGAGGTGAATGAAATATTAGCAACTAGTCGCCTAGCTTCCGACCCTGGACCGCTAGGGGTACCCGGGGCAGGTACTCGATCAAAGGAACGACGGGAGAAATTCTGTCCTCCAACTTCTCCACTGCCGTCTGGGCCCATAACCCAAAACCACGAAAAGATGGAACGTCTTATTATCCTACAGACGGCCCAAATAGAAGCCCAAAGGAAGCTGAACGCGGAAGTATTTAAAAGGAAAACCATCCACTACGAGCGTCAGCGGCAAATGGAAGGAATAGTGAGGCCTGAGACCTTAGAAAATCAACCTTTCGACATCCATAAAGCAGCGTCTTTGGTGCCCAAGTTTTTGAGTCTGATCTGGACACCTATTTCGATACCTTGGAAAATCAAGCTCCGGCTATGCAGTGACCCCGGAAATTCTGGGCTATCTTGTTGCATACGACGCTGACCAGAAAACCTCGGGAACGTACAATATCTTTGCATTATGAAAAGTATGTTCAGTATGACTCCATCAAAAGAGTTATCCTGGAAACATATGACCTGCTCCCTTTGAGCTACCAAGAAGCTTTCCATACCTTGCAGAGGTTACTTGTACAAACTTGGGTGGAATTTGTTTGACAGAAGAAGATAGTATTTGAGAGGTGGCAAAGAGCCTCACAAAGCAAATACCGTAAGTAGCCTATCCCAATTAATATTACAAGAGGACTTCTATAATTCCATATCTGGAGATTTGCGGAAATTCCTGATCGACCGTCAGACACCTGACGTGATGAAGACTGTTGCTCTGGCCGATCGCTACGAGATCTCCAACCAGCTGATCCGTGATAGAGCACCCAGAGAGGAAGCAGTAAAGACGGGCCAGAAGATTCGACCGGTTAAGTCGAGAATAGAACCTCGCCAAAAGTTTCCTCCGGAGGTAGTGTCCTCTCGTATCTTGGATAAGCCTAGCAATGATGTCAGATTTGCACCGTGAGGGAACAGAGAAATGTATAAGGCTAGGAAGAATGTATCCTGTACATATTGTCAAAAAGGAGATCATGTGAGAAACCAATGTTCTCAGATGGAAAGGGATATGAAGTATAAGAATCGGGAAGGTGCTCCTATACAAATGGTGTCTTCAATGTCCCAAGGCCAAGAAGACCTACAGACGGATCTAGGGACAGTGGGTTCGAAGATTACTTCACCGAGATGACCAGAGACAATGGCAATGAGCCCCTATTTTTCCGAAGGAAAGGCTGATATTGACGAGAGTCAAGTGGCACCTACTAGGACTTAGAGGGGATACCGGGAGATACTTGAGGTTATTAAAAAAGGGAATCATCCCTTTATCCGACCACACGTATACGAAAATAAATGGACTCTTGGAAGCTTATGGAGGAGTAGTCTCTAGAGTTTCCCTCCATAAGATATACCTGGACATAGTGACACCCCGGTTGGTTGTCTCCTGAAGAAGAGGACAATACTGATCTGGGTCTGGACCTTTTGTTCAGTACAACCCACTGGTCCACGCCCGCGACTACAGTGCCTGAGGGGCTAGATTCAAATTTAGATTCTTTGGGTGTTAAAAAGTTTAGGCCAGAAGATCCCTCGTTGGAGAAAATAAGGAAGTTAGTGATCACAGAAGAGGAGGCCGAGAAACTAGAGGACCGTGTTTTTTCTAGCAGCGGTATTCTTATGAAGAAATCCACCGTAAACCTGCTCATACCCAGCTTCCGGGTCTCCTCTGAGCCATTTTTACGTCTGATTATAGAATGCGTAGATCCGCTCCCCAGGACTAAGGCGGGAAATCAATATATATTCACAATAATGGATTCTTCCATCTGTTATCCTGAGGCTATCCCCATGAAGAAAATAAATGCTTGTGCAGTAGTTCGAGCTTTGACAAAGCTTCTCTCACAAGTAGGGTTGCCTTGTGAAATCCAGTCTGACCAGGGATCTAACTTTACTTCCAAAATCTTCAAGGAGGTCCCGTCTCGCCTGGGTATAAAACCTATCCTCACTGCAAGTTAAAGGCCCCAGTCCCAAGGAGCCTTGGAACGGTTCCATCGAACGTTGAAAGTGATGATGCGTTTCTACTGTGAACAATTCAGTAAAGACTGGGACGAGGGCATTCCTTTCCTTCTCCTGGCCGTAAGGTAAAGTGAGCAAGAAAATTTGGGCTATACCCCTTTTGAATCAATATGTGGTTATTCTGTACGTGGACCTCTCGAAGTATTGATAGACGTATGGACAGGAAGGCGTACGCCGTCAGTTCAGTTATGCCTTGCCTTGATACGAGAGACTTAGCCGCGAAGAACTTGAAGAGAGCCCAGGCTAAAATGAAATTACGACATGAACATGTGCCCCCTCACTCTTTCCAAATCGGAGATAAAGTATTGGCTCAGACATTCATGCCCGGACATGTGTTGAAACCAAGATACGAAGGACCATTGAAAGTCATTAAAAAACTAAGTGAAGTGAATTACCTGGTTCGTACGACAGGGAAAAGGAAATCGAACCATACGTACCATATTAACCAGTTGAAGATATATTAAAGAGGGTTAGCCCCGACCGCTGCCATTCTCCTAGAATCCCAGGAAGAAGAAGAGTGTTTGGAGGACTGCTCCAAAGGGATAGAAATCCGTCTTAGAAACTCTGTTCTAACGTCTTAGAAACTCTGTTCTATGATCCCAAGATGATTTTTTGCAAGATCTAACCAACGACCAGGCCACAGAAATGAAAATTATGATATTGAAATATCTATTCTTGTTTGGTGATATACCTAAGCGCTGCACGTTGGGAACACACGACGTGGATGTCCAAGGAGCCACGACCATCAAACAATCTCCTTATCGCATAAGCCCCATAAAATACCAGGCGCTAAGGGAAGAAAGAAATTGACTTTTTACTGACCCATGGACTAATTGAACGGAACAAAAGCCCGTGTTCCTCTCCTTGTGTGTTGGTCCCAAAATCAGATGGTACTTATCGTATGTGCACCGATTACAAAACAGTGAATTCCGTTACAATTCCAATGCCGAGAGTAGATGATTTGATTGATAGGGTTGCCGGAGCCAAGTATGTCAACCGGCTAGTCTTACTGCCAGGCTACTATCAAGTGCCCCTGACGAGCCGCGCTCACGAAATATCAGCATTTACAGTGCATGGGGGCTTGTTCAACTACTTGGTTACCCCATTCGGGTTGTGCAACGCAGCATCCACATTCCAACGGCTTATGAATGATCTTATAACCTGGAGGGGGTGGAAGCCTACCTAGATGACCTAGTAGTTATTAGTGATGAGTGGAGTTCACATTTAAACCGTCTAGAGGCTCTTTTTAGGAAATTAGATCATTTTAATTTTACAATCAATTTAGCCAAATGTAAATTTGGGCAAGCTAAGACAAAGTATTTGGAGTTCACTATAGATCAGGGAACGGTGGCAACCATCAATGCAAAAATGAGAGCCATATCGGACTTTCCTATACCACAAGATACAAAAGGGGTGCAGAGATTTTTGGGAATGGCCGGGTACTATAGAAGATACTATAGAAGATTCTGCCCTAACTTCTCGCACGTGGCCGCCCCCCTTTTTGAACTAACTAGTACTAAATTTAAGTTCGTTTGGTCTAAGGAATATAATATGGCTTTCATTAGGTTAATCGATTGCTGGATTCTTCTCCATTGTTGAAAAGCCTTGATTTTAACGTTCCCTTCATGTTGCACATAGACGCCAGTAGTTATGCTGCTGGGGCAATACTGCTGTAGTCCTCCCAATCTTCCGATATGTTGTTACTCCTCCACATTAAAGCCCCACCAAATGAATTATGCGACTGTGGAAAAAGAAGACCTAGACCTGGTTAGCTCCCTAGAGCATTTTGAGGTTTACTTTGGAACATCTCCCCACTAAATCACGGTATATTCTGATCACAATCCTTTAACGTTCATTAATACCATGAAGTCTAAGAATGCCAGAGTACAGAGATGGGCCCTTAGGATCCAGCCTTTCTCCATTAAAATTCTCCATATAAAGGGCAAACATAATGTTATTGTGGACGCTTTGTCCCGTCCTTAAGACCTGTAGGACCAGTGTGACCTTAGGCTACCTCTGCTTCAACCTATACCTGATATTTCCACTTTTCACCTACGGTTATGTGAATGAGTGATACCATTTACAACTTAGTAAAGGAGTATGAAGATTAGAGACCAGTTGGTGTGGCTTTATGTCCAGTCTGCTGCGGGACACCTTCCATGGCACCCAAGGCAGCGGGAGGAGGACTTTGGAGTATCCAGTTCTGTTGAGGCGAACGTCTGTCGTCTACACTATCTCCTTCCCGGATAAACCTCTGAACATATGGAGACCAAGATTGTCGGTGGAATATTTTTGGAGGCAGAGAAATGTATACCAACTTTATCATATTCGTATTCCAGTAATTCTACTGTATCTAGTACGAGGTTTAGGGGTATTGATATTTTATTTTTAGTGCGACATTTGGCCATGTGGAAAGAGTGTTACGTTCTTTGCTCATTTTAAGAAAGAGACGATATATTTATACGTGTTATTTTGGCTTTTTCACTTAATATTATATTAAGGAGAATCTTCATTAGTAACTAATAGTTTTATAATATTTTCTGGCCATAAATTGTTTAGCTTTGTACATAGGATGTTTAATTGTTCCAAAAACTGCTGGTGCCGCATGGTTAAGCACCAGGGAGCAATTTGAGCTACTCAACCACTGTTCAGTCAGGGTTCAAGTCTGGTGGTAAAGTTTTACCTTGGGTAGTTCACACCTACCACTGGTCGAGGAAGGTCTGGTGAAGAATCTGGCTTAAAGTCTTGATACACTTCCCCAGAAGTTACCAGGAATTTTGGAAGCTCTTTGCTATGGTACATCTCGGTCTGAGAAAGCGGTTGAGAAACTCTTGAGGAAAATAGAAATAAGTGAACGAGTCTAAGTGTTACGCCATTTATAGTCTCTGATCTAGAAATGGGATTATTGTAGAACTCTGTTATTTACATCAGTGTGGCGTTTAAGCTTGTAAAACGCCTGAGTATGTACTCATATAGCTTTTGACTCATTGTGATTGAGTCTAGTAACTCTCAATGTCTAGAGCTGGTTGTAAATATTTAACGCATTACAGTGGTGTAATAATAAGGTTAATGATATATGTTTTTACTCAGTGATTACGATATGAGAAGTTCTGTTTTAAAGATTAAATGATTTAATTCATAATGGAAACCTTAAGTGATTATTAATGCAGTTAATAAAAGAAGCAAACTATAAAGATTCCTTTTCCTAAATAAGTGAACCTTGTGTATGATGACCTCTAGACGAGATAATCCTGTTCTTTTTATTTGAGTTTGTTACGTGAAGCACTGTAGTAAGGTGGACTACAAGCCCTGTTCGTAAGTCACTAAATAGAGAAGACCCGGGTCTGGACATTATCGGTGAACCTCAGACTGACAGCTACATATGCTCTAGCTTGTATTACAGTTTTACCCCAAAGTGCACAAGGAAGTCCAGTTGTTTTAGACCCTCGGATGAAGGTCTTTTCCAGACAGTCCACAGTGCCCTTGCGCCAACATGAAGGTAGGATAGAAAGTGTTTTGTCTTTAAGGGACGGATGTAGTACTGACACTTTGTTAGGCAAGGTTGTATTCCAGTGTCGGAAGATACCTACTCTGGGTTGGACATTTTTCTAAAAGGTATTACATGAACCACAGTTAGGACTCCAGTTCATAGGTAGTGGGTGGAGTCTGAGTACCAGTCTGGTTACTTGCTAAGCGCTAAACCACAAGGGTCCTACAGCGCTTCTACCTGTCTGTAGATATTTCAGAAGATTTACCTTTCGAAGGTGTTGACCTTCTAATAGGCAACAATGTTTTGGGTCTTCTCAAAAGTGAAGAATGTTTACAGGTTTGTAAGGAAAAAACTAGTGCTACTGTGACTGAACAATTTTTAATGTTTACTGTAACTAGACAGGTGTAAAAGGGAAGAACTTCTGTGCCTCTCCTTGATACTTCTACTGACTGTGGTGACAATTTGGGCCTGGGTAGTCTGGTCATTGAGTCTGACCTTCAGGAGACTCGGGGCAGTGATTAACCGGTTCAGGTGGAACCCAGTATGGGAATGATGGTCTCGGCGCTGACATGGGAGTGAATACCCTGACTCTTCAGCAACTCCCTGAGGCCAAGGAATGTTGTGACAGTTATTCAGTTGTCAGCAGTTACACAGGAAGTTTCCCAAATTTAACAAATGTTAAATTTGCAAAGTTAATCTGATAAGGAAAACTCTTTAAGAAGCATGTCAGAACCATTTGAGTATAAAGTTCTACAATTTTTACAGGTCCCCAAGGGAGAACATTTGAGTACCGAAAATGGAATGCTGGAAAATCAGTGTTTACTAATCACATACTTTTCTACCAGGTTACCAGAGCCCATACCCCCTTCTTAAAATTTGTGTGTGGAGGGGGGGTCTAAGATTTCTGATGATTTTTTTTGTCACTTAGGCTTTACAAAAATTCAAACCAAGCAGGAGTCAAATTTTATAAAGTATTTTTATGTAGTTTTGGAAGACTTGAATATTGAAAAAAAATTTACCACTGTTTTTCACTCCGAGAGTTGGGGGAGGGGGGGATAAAGTTCTTACACCAGGCTCTCAGGACGATGCTGCATGTTTGTTGTACCTAGTACCAGATGAACTGGGATGAGGGTGTTCCCTTTGTTTTATTTGCTGTATGGGGACCCATTTCATTACCTTCACTACACGTCTTCTTATCCCAGATATTCCATTGTATTTACACGGCTCACGTATTCCAGAATGTGATACGGTCAAGTATCTTGGTCTTCTCTTCGATTGCCGGTTGACATGAAAACCTCACATTTCTTCTTTGAAGGCAGCTTGCCATGGTCGACTGAATCTCCTTAAAATTTTTGCGCATCGTTCATGGGGAGCAAGCAGATCGCCGAACTCTCCTCCGTTTGCATTCCACCCTAGTCTTGTCCAAGCTGGGTTATGGTGACCAAGTCTATTATGTGGCTTCTCCTACAACTCTTCCTAAGTTAGATCCCCTTCATCAGGGTCTACGTTTATGCCTTGGTGCCTTTTGTTCATCCCCTAGTGAAAGTCTCTATGCTGAGGCGAATGTTCCTTAGCTGATATTCCGTCTACGTAAAGGTTGGTGTCAGACGTTAGTAAAAGCCCATAATTTGTTCGATGCCCCTACTTACTCTGACAGTTTTCTTTTCGTCTTCACTCCGGTGTTCTCGCCAGTTGCCTCCCTTGTATGTTCATATAGCATCCGCCTTTTCCCTTTCCCCTTAGAAGGTTCCGACAGTTCGTGTCTGTTCTCTCCTGCTGCCGTGCACCAAAGCTCTCCTACCTACGACTGCTTCTTGCTCTTTTTTTCTTGATCACTTACGGTCGCATGCTGATGCCGTTGCTGTTTATACAGATTATTCTAAATCTTTTGACGGTGTTGGGTTCACGGTGGTGTTCCCTGACGATGTTATCCGAGGTCATTTGTTAGACTCTGCTAGTATTTTTTCTGCCGAGTTGTATACCATCCTCATAGCGCTTCTCCGTATTATGTTTCCTTTGACGTTTGTGATCATTTCAGATTCCCTCAGTGCTTTACAAGCCATTAAAAAATTTGATTCCTCTCATCCATTAGTACTGCGTCATTTTCTGATGGGTCCCTGGACACGTTGATGTGCAGGGCAGTGAACAAGCGGATGCTGCTGTGCGGTCAGCGGTGCATGATCTTAGTTTCCTATAGAGGTATTCCGTTTAGAGATTATTTTCCAGTCATCTCTGCCCGTCTTCGCGGCCATTGGCAACAACGGTGGTCGGACATGCTCCATAACAAATTGCACTCTATTAAACCACTTTTAGGTTTGTGGACATCTTACCACCGTTGCCGTACTCGGAAAACTGCTCTCTCCCGTCTCCGCATCGGCCATACTCGCCTTACCCATGGGTATCTCATGGAACGACACCATATTTCTCTGAGGTTTGTCGGGTCCCTCTTTCGGTTCTTCACTTTCTTGTAGATTGCCCGGTTTACCAGCGAGCTCGCAGAATTTACCTTCAACGCTGCCGCCGCCCTACCACTCTTACCTTATCTTCCCTTCTTACAGACAGCGATGCCTTTGACTTACGATCACTTTTTGTCATCAACTGCTTTACTATATGAACTTTAACACAGCCCTTAACGTCCCTTCACCCCTTTTCTCCCCTGACCTCTGATTCCCTCTCTACCTAGGTGTTTATAACCCCAGCACTGTTTTCTACCCTGCAGCGCTGTATGACCCTTGTCGGTTTAGCGCTTTCTTTGATTATAATAATGCCCTGCCGGAAAGCACTCTGGTATCATTGTCTTTTGATTATAATAATAATAACAAAAACTTAATTACAATCTCAATCTGGTATCATTGAGCTATTGGTTGGGTTAGGATATGACTCACGAAATCGCAATAACACGACCGCAAACAAACCACGGTACAGGTGGGGTTATAACTCATGGCAAGTGAGTCGTAAAATTTCAGGCCAGTGCGTCAACCACGGGCCAGCTGGCTACAATAATTTTCATGCAACTACATATATTTATACACCATAGGGAGATTAGGACGGGCCACACTGTGACCACAAATGCAAGTTTTTACAGATAAATCTCCTGCCAGCAGCGTGACCGTGACGAACTCTAGCTCATGTTCCTCAGTCATCATCGTGACTCACTTTGTCATGGGTTCTAACCCCACCCGTACCGTGGTTTGATGGTGATACTTTCCCCTCGGAGCTTTCTCTCAGATTCAGAGAATGTTTGACTAATATGAGGTGGATGGCACCAGTCAACCAGCCTGTCAGTCAGACCAGGATGACACTGTGGTACCGTATGGTGGTGCTATATATTCTGGAGGCTGGAGAGGAGGTGGAGATTGAGACACTTATGCAACATATAAGAATCTTTATTAAGGAAACGTTTCGCCACACAATGGCTTCATCTGTCAAATACAAAGCAGAAAGGTGTAAGGAGAGGAGGAGTTTGAGGTAATCAGTCCCTCGGCCTGGAGTCGATGTGTTCAGTCCATCAATCTTGTAGAAAGTACAGCACAGGGGCGTTGAGGTGGCTTATATACTGTAGTCAGGTGGGGCGAAGCAGGAGGAGGCGGGGTCATAGTGGTACCATCCACTAGTGTAAGTAGGTCTTCGTCCAAAGGTTGGACAAGTATTGAAGAATTTCTTGTATGAAGATCCCATGATGTTGCAGTGTCTGACAGTGATAAATGGTTTTGAAAACCGACGAGAGGAGGTGATGGCTTTGGAGCCGATTCCTGGGAATGTTGTGACAGGAAGCCTCTTTAAGGGGGGCTCCTTGTCGTGGTAAAGAGGCTATCGGTCTGAGGAATTGGACCTCTTGGTCTTCTTCCTCAGACCGAACCTAATTACCCCCCAATCCCCCCTCCCTTTTCCCATCTTCCCCATCCTCCCTTTTCCCTTTCCTCCTCCTCCTCATCCCTCCCTTATTTCCTTCCCAGTTTTGCCCTGGGAGCTTCTCTCCTCAGGCATTCTAGTTCCTAGGTAGGGGGAAGGGTATCGTAGTCCATCCCATTCCGTTGAGGTCCTTGGCGGTGGTGTAGTTTGCCGTGGAATCTGGATCGCCTGGGGATGTCCCGATCCCTCTCCGGTCACCCGGGGGGTGGCTTTGGGTATCTTTCGGGCGACGGGTGTATCTCTGGAGGCCACCTTTCGGATTCCGGGGGTGGTGACCGAAGGCGGTATGCTTTGTGGCGGATATCCGGCCGCCCTCTCTTTTGTCCGCCGAGATGGCTCGGTGGATGTGAGGTTGCTATCCCGGATTGCTGGTTTACTGGCGTGAAGGGTAGGGTATGGCACGGGTTCCATGCAGCATCTGCACTACTTGCGGTATTGAGGTCCTCTTGGGCACGGAGGGGGATTTGCGCTCCCTTTCATTCCTCCTAGGACCTATTCCTCCACGTTCCCCCCTTTTTTTATTCTTTTTATTTTTATTTTCTTTCTTT